>JASDQU010013527.1:12024-23872 GCA_032191745.1 Picea mariana | reverse complement strand
ATATATGTTGACAGGTGATTTTGAAAAGTCATCTTGAGTGTGCAGGAAACATGACAGGTTATGGATGTCGATGGCATCAAAGGGTTTCCTTGGACTCTGGATTGAGTCAGTGAGTGGATTGTATTGTTTGAGTATTTCATTATTATGCACATATGATGTATGATGGATTTTAGTATGATTTATGTATATGTATTTTTGACATTGTTTTTTCAGTGGATGCAGGCTTGACGATGCTTGTTAATTTGATTCACGTAAGGAGTAAAGGGGCCTTGCACAGAAAAAACATATATTGAGGGAGAGGTGTGGCATCATCCCCATCATAGCCTACTATCACTCCCTCCATGGACAAAACTATAGGTTAATGATTACCTATTTTGGGTGGTCCACAATGTCATGAGGGTAGACTAAGACAATCGCTCATGAAGATTTCTAAGGGGCTCACAATAAGGTGGATTCCTTATACCTTAGAAGCCCTTAGTCTCTCACAAGGTCGATCGAATGGATTTTTGACTCCAAGGGGTTGGACAAATTTCCAAAAAACACGTCAATGTGAGTGGCACCCTTGTAGCACGAAGATGTGTCTTGAAGGGCATGTCGCACAATTGAAGCCCAAGACAATAAACATAGGTGGCCTAGAAAACATTGGAATGATTAGACCTTGTGGGATTAAAATAATTAATTAAACAAGATGTTATTAATATTAAATCCTAATAGAAGGCTAAGTCAGAGTCTAAAATTAAATAAAGGACTAATTGAATTGTGACATGAGTTAGGAATTAGGAAGTAAAAACTTAAAGAATTGATCAAATGCACATGTGTGCATGAAATAATCAAAAAGGAATATTTATCTAGAAATAAATAACAACTTGAGAGAATGGGTTGTGCATAGAATAGGATTTGAGTCAACCAACCCTAGCCTAACTGAGAAGACTCCTAATCCAACTCTAACTAAAACTTAGTTAGGAGAAACCCATTAATTAAGGGTACTGGGGAACTAAGAGACAACTAAGAGGAGAATTAGGAACACATGGGGAAATGTGAGGAAAAGTGGCTTTTAAATAAAAATAAAAGATAAATTACTTGTGCAAGCTGGGGAGAATGTGACACTTGTAGTGGGTGAATAATCCTTTAACTGAATTATTAAAAAGCAATGAATTATGCATGAGGGATGGATGTCCGTGAGGAATAATTCTATAAATAAATTGACGTAGAAGGGAAGGAGATCGGACCTTTGGCGAAACATTTTTATGCTTCTGAATTTTTTATTGACTGTTTTTTTACTTGTGAGAGTTGGGACTCTAGGCTAGTGAAAAGAGTGGAATCCCTTCCTTGCGAGGCAAGCTTGGAAGCTATTGTGTTCTCATTTCTTTTGCTTGGCCCCTTTGTGATTCAGGGGGGTAAGGGGGAAGAAGAGTGCCCCTAGTGTTGGATGGGAGGTACCGTTGAAGTATCTATGATTAACAAGCAAGGGAAAGGAAGGAGTGCAAGACTTGAATGTCATATTCATTACACAGCATTCCTTGGTTCTAGTATTTCTTTTTATATTATGAATTCATTTACATTACGAATGTATTAGTATAATAGATTGATTGAGTCTTTGTAGCATCACTAGAAATCTTGAATGCCAATGGTTACATTTGTTGTCAACTAGAATTAGTTCGGCGATATATTTTTAAATTACAGTTGCTGCAAATGAATAATATTTACAGTGTATATATTTTAAACCTTTTTTGTAATTATGGATGTTTTTTGAACCCTAAATTGAGTGGCATGATCCTCATTGTAAAGTTGAATTTATATTTTGTATGATCTATGTTCTCTTTAAATTTGTATCTTCATCCATATTCAAGTTTGTGTGATTGGAGTTTAGTGAGATTATTTAGGAATTTAACAATGAATAGTTCACTGGTAAACTAAGAATTTGGATCCGAATTTACATTGCGAATTTCTCTGGTGAATTGAATTAATTCGAATTTATATGTGAATATTATGTCAAAATCGTTGATAAACCCAATTTAATAATAACCTGGATTAACTATGTTTTGTGTTTTAAAAACCAAAAATTCAGGATTGGGGAAGGCCTGTTAAAGTCTTTGGAATTTTGATTTTAACTTGTAGTGTGTTAGCCCCTTTTTCTAAACAAAGTTATGCATGTAACCAGGAGCCAAAACCTAGTGCTAGTCAAAAAGGGTGTTATCTGGGGCTCTAAAACTCTGGCGCTCCGAAGGTTTACTAAACTCAACACTCCTTTTCTCAAAAAGTGTTAACTAGTCACATCCAATCTTGAGCTGAGTTGACCAATGATCATAGGTTAACCCTACCCCAACTTCCTTCACAATTTTTAGTAATATAATCTAATGGTTCGCACAGATTTTCCTTACACGAGTTTCTACGATGGAGATCCACTACGGAACTCCGGACTTCAGGGTTTTCCCCGCTTGCACAATTTTAAACTCTTCCACCTAGATCACCAAACCTCTAAAGAGATCAGAGATATGATGGTTATACTCTCCCTCAATNCCTTTTTTCCTCTGGAGTGTCAAACTGTTGAACCTCCGAAGGACTAAGGCTATCAGATGTAATGGTCCTCGATCGGTCTCTAGATCTACGGATGACGTTTACTCCAGGAGTTCGAAACTTCAGGGTCTTCGTAATCCTTAATATTTACCTCTTAACTTAGTCGGAGAGTCGAATCCCAAAATACCAAGAAATCAACAGTTCTCACAGCTTGCTCAGATCTACAACCATAAGAAACTCTAGGGCTCCGGGATTTTGAGGTATTAGCTATTTGAGATCTAGAATATTTTGAGAATGACATGAAAACAAGAGTATAACTGATATATAACAAGTAAATACACAAATATAATGTGGAGAACACATAAATATAGTGAAAACCAACTTTTAGTAATGAACAAGAGAGAAAAACACTGGGCTTCCTTCACCTCAATTATATATGAAAGAGTGAGAGGAGAACAATTTTCATGATGCATGTGAGACAAATTGGACTAAGTTTATAAAATTCCATAGGAATGTAAAACACTAAGACTTATCGAGCAGTCACCCATCCTAGTACTACTCTAGCCTGAGCGTGCTTAACTGCAAAGTTCTAATGGGATCTGGTACATTAACACTATGTTGTAGGCATGTACATAAGGAAACTAAGAAATCATTACATGTTGTCTGTAATTAAAAAATGAAGATGAAATTACATTCCATTCCCCATCAAAAGGGTGAATATCATGGTTTATCAAAACGATGGGCTCAAAATCGTGATTCAATGGAAAAGGTGGATGGCCACCGAGATCCATCGAGATCAATTTGCAACACTTGTTTCCTTTTAATTACCGAAGGTTGAAACCCACAGATCTAACAATCTTGTATTTACCGTCAACGACAGTCAAGATTAACTCTAGCTTCGGGAGTTCGGGACCTTTCACACCTTCAAAACTTTCAACTACCACCTCTCGAATGGCCGAATTCCAAATACTCGGATCTATGGACACTTGTACCCAACGTTCAACGGTAATGATTTACTCCTAAATTCGGGACTCCGAGAGTCCCTTAACCTTAACACCATGACACTAATTTTTCACCAAATTACCAAACCTTCGAAATATGAATGCTTGTAGATCTAATGGCCTGTAATCAAACACAATATCCATGATTGTCCTTAACTCTAGGAATTCGGAGCTTCATGGTTTCTTCACTCTTTACAATTATGAACCTAACAAGCAAATAGTCGAACCCTTGAGGATCCAACGACTAGTATTAAATCACCGATATATGGTGTAGATTCACTCCGAGACTTTGGGCTTTAGGGCTCACTTAATGCAACCAACTATAACCCACTGAAGTAACAAATCCTAAAGGTATTAAGGTTTAACGGATGTGTATCTCCCATCTAATCGAACAGTTGTGAGGATTCTGACTCATCACGATCAGATCCCAACCACTAATTTCCTTTGAATGGATTTCAAACTCTTGATTTCCTCTCTTGAACCCTGCACATGTTGTTTCTCCTGAGATTTTCCTTAGAATTGAACTTCAACGCTCATTAGTGCATCCCTCCTGAGCTCTGGACTTTAATTGTTGAGTGTGCGCTTGCGCCTCCCCTGTGTAAGTTTTCATTGTCTCTCCTAATCTTCATGATTCTGAGGGTTATGACCTATGCCCAACTTGAGAGGGTCTTTGTGCACTTCAGGTGTTGTATTTTCTAAACTTTGGGATTTCAAGGAGCCATCTACGCACTTCAAGAGTTGGATCTGGAAGTGTTACACTGTGACACCCAGAAGAGGAATTTCAGGTTCCTTACAGAACTTATTAAACCAGTCTTAGAACAGACTTCCACTCGGTTGCAAGTTTATTTCTTCACAGTATCATTTGGTTCTCAAAAGTACAGAGTAAGCTTATGATTTCTACATTGTGCTAAGAGATTTTCTCTGTTGTTCCTTTCCTCATTTAAATTGTGATATAGATCGGTAGCTTATACTTGGTTTTACTATGTAGGGTTGTTACTTTTCCCAGTAAAATGGAGTAAGACGGAACTGTCATCTTATTAGGTTGCTTGTTGAAGGTCTCTATTACTAATTAAGTTTATGTCATGTTTTTATTGGATGGATTCCTATTCTTTAAATAACTAAGATGATGAATTATTGAAATAGTATGCATTGTGTTAAGAAGTGATGACTAAGACACCATATTCTCTATATCATTTTGAATAAAATTTGTACATATGAATGCTAGAAATTATTTGATTTATGGAATATATTGAAGGTATGGGAATTAGATATGCCCTTGTTCCTCATAACAGTTGTCAGTCTTGAGACATTAAATGGTCAAGATCAATCAGACGAATCCTAGACTTGAGCATTGATTATGTGTCTTGGAGGTCCTAAACTTGTAGGATAGGTTTGGTAGGTAGCTTGTATGTTATTATATGTGAAGTGGCAGATCCTCCATGCAGTAAGTGGTATATAAATCTAGCAATGCAAGGGAATGAAAGAAATAGAATGAGTATTATTGATATACGTCACTATCATGTTTCACTGGTTCAAATGTTGTGATATGGATGTCAAAAAAAATATCTCTTATTGTTCCACAAGTACTTATATAATGTAACAGAGGGGTTGTTACAAATCTATCTTCTACCAATACTTAGACAAATTGTTTAAGTCTCGCGGTAGGTTTGTGGATCTAAGCCACATTTATTCACACCTCCACGACCTCCAAATTTCACCCTCAAGTTCCATCGCACTTATTTTTCACCGACACTTAGACACATTTATAAACATTTCACTATGGGTCTTTTGGACTGTTTGATCTGTGACATGTGGCAATTTTCTGGGCCGTCGGATCTCTAACACGTGGCTACCTCCTAGTTCATCGGATATCTTTCCTTATGGGTTGTATGATCTGTGAAACGTGGCGACCTCCTGAGCCATCATATCTCTTACCTTTTGGGTCATTCGATCTGTGACACGTGGTGAAATCCTAAGTCATCATATCTCTCACCCTTTGGACCATCCAATCTCCCATTCTATGTACTTAGTCATTTCTTCATACTTAGCTAGTTCTTTAAGATCGTATTGCGAGACCGTGGGATTTCTCTTATTCTTCTCATCTTCCCAATATTCCTCCATGCTCACTATATCCACGAAGTCTTGACACTTATTCGATTTTCTAATCTTCTCTTCTCATCCCATTCTTGGTAAATTGATGTTTTTCCTTTTGATAAGTTCAACTGTGGAAGTGGAGTTTCTCACACTTCTTTGAAAAGTTCTCTCTTGTCCATCCATCCTTCCACCATTCTACACTTAGTCATATTTCAATATTTCACCATGGGTCACAAGACTATAGAATTTCCCTGATTCTTGTGGCTTTATCCATTTTTCCAATATTTCACCGCAGGTTCGTGGGGTCGCGGGATTATTTCATTTCTTTGCACATACTTCTGATTCTCCATCGCTTTGTGATGTCTTGGGACTTGGTCATTTTTGAGTTCCCACCACGGGCCTCAAACCTTTGATTGTGGCCATTGATATTAGAGACTCAATGGTTAGGATTTAACTGTCTCTATGTCCACTATTCTTCATACCAAAAGGTTACTCTCCATACAAAGTTTTGTAGCTTCTCTATTCACTTTCAAGTGATGTAAAATTTCTTTTTGTAATACAAATCCTTCAAAAATGATTTTCCCAACGAATGTGGGATATAAGAACATGGTATTTTTCCCTTTTGTTTCTTGCATGCCCTGCGACTTAGACTCCATATTGTGCACTTTCTTTGCTTCCTCATTATTCCTCATCATTAATATTAACATTTTTTTTTTCTTTCTCTATGTCCTCGTGCTTATTCTACATATCCTTCACCATTATTAACACATAGTCTTCTTATTTTTTTCTTGAAGTGTACTACACTGTGAAAATCATCAAGGACATCACCATTTCCACTTTGAAATCAATGAAAACACAATTTCTAAGAATGACCATCTGAACCTTCTAAGGGTATGTATGTTGAATACATGATTCTTCTCCTATACTGATGCCAATAAAAATATATTATGCACTCACAGTTTTATGGAAAATAATGATGTGTGTGTCTATTTCATAGTGTAATTATCCTTTGCTCACATGTGGTTGTGTGAACCATGGCTTCCCATAAGACCTGCAATGTGCCATATCGAAATTATATGCATTTGTACATTGGATCACATCAAGGGATATTCATATAGCTAGCATTCCATGGTGGCGTCGAGAGATAGATGAGATTGTTTGTATGTTTGAGAAGGAACTGCCCACGAATTTTATGGACTTGCAAGTCCATCTTCTAATTCACCTACCTGATGAGGTTGAATTAATTGGGGTGCTCTCATGTCATTGGATGTTCTTCTTAGAGAGGTACATGAAAAAATTGAAGGGGTTTGTTTGACAAAGGGAAAAACCGTAGGGCTCTATGGCAGAGCAATACATAGTATATGACTCATTCTATTATGTCAATGAGTACATCAAGCAAATTGACGACACAGTAGGGGTAGTCATTTGGGATGACCAAAAAGATGAGGACAAAAGGGAATGGGCGCTACTCCAAATGGATAGAAAAAGGTGCTTGATAAAGAGTAAGTCATAATATTTTGTCAATTTAGTACAGAGGAATTGTTTACATTTAAGTTGATAATACATATTTTATCCCATGCTATTTGTTTTTCTTTTATTACATCAGAAAATTTAGAAATTTGTATGTCATCAATAAATTCATTCTTTAAGTTGATAATATTTATTTGATCTCATGTTATTCATTTTGAATTTTGGTATACATCAATGAATTTAGAAATGGATGTCATCAATAAATTTGTTCTTTACAATGTGTAGGCAACGTGACCATGGGTCGTGTTGTATGAAAATAAAATAAGGAAACGGGGCAGTGATAGGAAAGCATTCAGATAGTTGAATGGTAGAACCATGCCTTATCTTGATCATTTAAAATAAAATATGCCAAAAATATGTCCCAAGAGTTGGGTGGTTGACCATATATAAGAGAAATATGAGATGTTTGGTCATAACCCACGTGGAGAATATCAAGATGCACTAAACATAGGGGTCAGGTGTAGCAACTTTGTAATAACCTCTTTGAGTACCACGTTCTATTTATAATATTGCACATTTGAATTATAACATGTATTATGTTTTTATTAACGCTTCGGTTATTAGACATATGACACTATGTTTTTCTCACATTTTTACAGGTGCATTTGTTCCCATCTATGTGGGCATATGGACATCATTTTCATACTGAGTATGTTGATGATGGACACATCACACAAAACTAATACTCGCACCTGGCTAGAAGATCAGGACTTCAACTGTTTAGTCCGTTCTACTTGGGATGAGATGAAAAATTGGCCTGATAGTTCTTCAATGTCTCTCCTTTGTGATAAACTAAAACACTTGAAAATAGTTGTAATTAAATGGCAGACCCTTAAAAAGTTACAGCTTAATGAAGACTTGAACTCCATTGAACTACATATTAATGCTCTGTTTGATAAGTACCCCTCTCAAATTTTTGAGCAAGCAGACTTGGGTTTTTTTAAATTGCTCACACAAAGGAAGGATGAAATCCTTTTGATAGAAGAAGCTACCTGAAGATTGAGAAGTCGTGCCATCCGGATTAAGAAAAGTGACAAAAACACCAATTTTTTTCACAACTATGTTACTCAGCGAAGTAGCCACAATACAATTTGGGATCTTTCTGATGAGGATGGGAACTTGTTTTCTACTGATATTGATTTTAAGAAGATGGCCTACAACCATTTCAAATCTCATTATAGAGTTCATGACACAGAAAACATTGATATTCAACTTGAAGTTTTGAACACTGTTCTTATGTTTTTCAATGAAGAAGATAACTTTGAGATTGGCAAGTCGGTTCTCCTTTCATAACTACAAGCTATAATTAACAAAATGCCAAGAGAGAAAATTCCTGGCCCAGATGGCTGGTCTCAGGAACTTTTCTCTCATTTATTTGACGTCATGGGTGAGGATTTATTAAGTGCAGTGGAAGAATCCCGTATCATTGGCTTTATCCCAGGGGCTCTCAACGCAACTTTTTTTACACTCATACCAAAGATTAGCAAGCCGGAAACTTTTAACGACTTTAGACCCATCGCACTCTACAATTTTGCCTATAAAGTTATTTCCAAATTCATAGCCTCATGGATCAAGGAGAAACTAGTCGGCAGTATCTCCAAAGAACAATTCGGTTTTCTCAAAGACCAACTGATTTTTGATGCAGTTGGAATTACACAGGAGTGTCTTCACACAGTAAAGACTAAGAAACTAAACTCTGTTTTTCTTAAGCTGGATTTAAAAAAGGCCTATGACAATGTCAATTGGCAATTTATTAGATTACTCCTTGACCAAATTGGATTAAATTGGGTTGTTTCTCAATGGATTATAGGATGTATCACCACGGTCAATACTGTTGTTTTGATCAATGAAATCCCTATTGATTTCTTTAAATGCTATCGGGGGCTTCGACGGGGATGCCCACTATCCCCTCTTCTTTTCCTATTGGTTGTTGAAGTTTTTAGCAGGTTATTAACTCAAGCTGTGAATGTCGGATCTTTCAAAGGATTTAAAGTCGTTGTAAACACATTTATCTCCCATCTACTTTTCGTAGATGATGTACTCATCCTTGGAACTAGAAAGTTAGAGTACTAGAAAACTCTTAATTCCATCCTTTCAAATTTTTTCTCTCCTACGGGGATGATCATAAATCAATACAAATCGGTTTTTCTTGTTCAAAATATAAACCAGGACCTGCAATAAAATTTGAAGGCAATTTTCAGCATTCAAATTGTCAGTATTGAATAGGGCTTGAAATACCTTGGTTTTAATCTTAAACCAAACAGCTATAAAGTAAGAGACTGGATGTGGATTCTCAAGAAAATTTAAAAAAGATTAGGGAATTGGAATTTCAGATGGATTTCCCTAGGTGGAAGGCTTACTTTAGCAACTTCTGTACTACAAAGCATACCAGTCTATTGGCTCAGTCTAGTAAAATTCCACATGGCTGTCATACATCGAATACAGAATGTGATCTCTAAGTTCATTTGGAAAAGAGGTAAAAAAGGAATTGGATTCCACCTCACGAAATAGAAAAATATAGCCAGACCAAAACTCTTTGGAGGATGGGGTATCAAACATATCTCTTGGTTTGCTCAATCTCTTTTTGCAAAGTCTTGCTAGAGGGGTTTATTTGGAACAGGACTTTGGAGCACAGTCCTCTGCAAAAAATATTTGAAAGGTAATGATCTCATCTCTTGGCTCCGCAGAGGTTCACATCCAACCCAAGGTTCATCAATCATTTGGAAAAATTTCATGGGCTCACTCCCGATTATTCAAAGGTGGCTTTCTTGGGAAGTCGTTTCAAGCTCCAGTGCAGTTTTGGGACGAGATCCTTTTATTGGCTGCAGTCCAAATTTTAAACTTACAGCTTCTCTTCTTCATGTACTGAACAGTTCCAACCATTACTCCTTAGCACACGCAGCAAATGTTATGGATTCTGGTAACTCCCAGTACTAGTTGGAATCGGCCCAGCTCGATTTAACCGATATACATAAAATGGAATGGGACAGTTACACCTCTTATCTAAAATACAGTGGCATCTGTCTCACTAATACAAAGGACAAATTGGTCTGGTCCTGAAACAGATCTACATGTACTATTACTGCAAAACTTGCATATCAATCCATTTTAATTTTAAACAATATTGAAGAAAGGAAATGGTGGTATCAAGCTATATGGAAATTAAAACTCCCAATCAAATTGATATGTTTCATGTGGATGTGTCTTAATGACTACATTCTGACTGGAGTAAATTATCAAAAAAGAGGAGGAATTGGACCCATGACCTGCAATCTTTGTTTAAAGAATGAATAAACAACTACTCATTTTTTTGTGGAATGTCCCATTACACAAAAAAACTTGATTGAATTAACAAAATTCCTAAAACTTGATAATATCTGGAATTCAACTTCTTTGGAGGAGAACCTGAAAAACTGGTTCTTACAATATCCAAAACTTAGACATCTCCATTTTCTACTCTGTTGGGGCATTTGGAAATTCTGAAACAAAATTCTTTTTGAAAATTGGAACAAAATGGATCAAATGGCAGTCATAAACACTATTCTTTCTTTTAAAGACTACACATTCAAGGAGAATAAAGTCAGATTAGATTACATCTTAAATCCAATCCATTTTGGTGATAATCCAATTGGTTTTTTTGATGGTGCAGCTATAGGGGACAACTGTGGTATTGGAATATTTTTTTAATTTTCCTCAAAACATACAGTCAGGGCATGTTTTGATGGAGGCACTGAAATAACATGAAAGCAAATCTCTTAGGCCTTTGGGGGCTACTACTTCTCGCCTCTTACTTTAATATAAAAAAGATGATGGTTGCAGGTGATTCTAAGGTTACTATATATTGGATAAACTCCAAATCCAATTTAAATCTTATTTATCTCAACAGTTGGAAAGACAAGATTAGAAGGTTAAAGGATGGATTTGATTTTATCCAATTCATGCATATTCATAGACAATTCAACCAAGTTGCGGACAACCTTTCAAAATTGGCACTTAAAGACATTCCAGGCTGGCTATATTAGGAAGAATTTCATGAAGACACTACTGTAAACACGGGGAACCTTTACATTTTCTAGTATGTAAAATTTCCAAAATAAATGACGTATCCCATTATTGTTAGTTGGATGACTTTTCTGGACAGTAAAGAAGGAATGGATCCTTTTTTTATTTTTTTTGTATAAATTAGATGAAAGACAAGTCAACATATCTTTTTTTATCGATGATTACTACTAGACATGTATGTAACAGAAAGTTCCATTTGATTTTAATAGAATATCAATGAAACAGTTTTTTTTAATGAAAAAAAACTGTTTCTTTGATATTCTATTAGAATCAAATGGAACTTTCTGTTACATACATGTCTAATAATCATTGATCAAAAAAGATCTAAATGTTAAATATAATTATTTTCCTTCTTTTAATAAAATGTGTGTGTCTGAGGAAACGTTTTCTCTCTTCAATTGGTATTAGAGCAAGGTATGCGTGTTTGGTGAAGAGGAGATTCCAAGCGAATAAGTCGTTGGAAAACTCCATCATTGCATCGATCATCGTTGTGATTGGTATGCAAATTATTTTGTTTTACAAAAGGAAAATAATTTTTTAAAGATATATCATTGTTCTAAAAAAAATTGGTCAAATCTTTAAAATTTTTAATCAAATTTCTACAATTTTTTTTTTTGTAAATACAGTAATTATATTAAGCTTCA
>JASDQU010013526.1:65653-92377 GCA_032191745.1 Picea mariana | reverse complement strand
AAGTTTTAGCCTCATCATTCCCCTCTAGCCATTCTCCTTATGCAACCCTTCCTCCTTCCCTTGGTGGTATGTTGGTTGTGAGAATATAATGTGGGATTGATGCACTTGGAGCCACAATAGAGGAGCCTAGACTTGGTTCGTAGAGCAGTCACCAACAAAGGTTGTAACCTTTTTTATCTTGAATTTGAATAAACAACATTATCTTTGTCCCAAAACACTATGTTTACATATTCTTGTTAATTTGAGCATTTATATCTATATTTAGGTTTTTAAAGTGATTATTAGAGTTTGTATATGTTGTTTCATTGTATTCCTAACCCCTTGCAGGTCATATTTGGGAGGATATCTATGATCTAGGAGGGAGCAACAAGCAAAAGATGTCTACACCAACTGTAAGGATTGAAGGTGCACTCATTAACCCTCTCTTTCCTCTTTCTCTTATCACTTAGCTTAGATGGTTTTCTAGTATATTAAAGGTACATCAGTATTTTAAGGGAGTTATCACTCTTCCTATTCCTTGGACTCAATTTAGAGGGATTTTCCTCGTAGCAGAATTAGCGACTCCACTGGGAGTCTCTCTAGGGTCTTAGTGAGAGATTTTGGTTTGATTGGATTTTTTCAGTTTCTTTTCTAGTTTTATAATTTTTTTGAGTCATTTAGGGTCTCTGGTCACCTTTCGGACGCCTACCAGCCTTCCTTTCACAGTTGTTTGTCCAAACCTTTTTATTTTTTGAAAATTTTCAAAGGTGTGTGTGCCTTGTCCTCTGTATAGCAAGTGTGCATTCACATTCTGCATAGTATAAAACCTGCATACATACGCAGGCTACTCGAGAACAAAACATGTCTATGTTTTTTGGAAGGGTTTTTTAAAGGACGTTTTCTTTCCTAGAAAGAAGCTCTTTTCTTTTCAGTCCTTCCTAAACTCTTCAAGGTCTCTGTTGATTGTGTTTGGTTGGGTTAAAGATTCAATTTATCTTGCAGTTTGTAAAGAACCCTTGTTGTTTATTTATTTTATTTTGTTTGTTCTAAAGGTTTAGGGTGAAATTGTAAGTGTAGATCCTCCTGTGGATTCCAGTGAATCCTTGCGCTCAAGTAGTGGCTTAGGTTATGTGTAAATCTTGGGTTTACTTCCTCTTTACCTTGTTTGTTCTTTGAAAAATGAAAAAATATCATTTATTTGTGATTTTCTTTTCTAAGCATTCAAAAAATCAAAAAACAATTATAGTTGCATTTAGTTATGMATTTTTGTTTGGTAGTTKTAGCATAGGATGTTTATTACAAAAGAAAAGAGTTCCATTTCCAAAGTTCCTTCTTTGTTATTTCCTTGAAATTTTAGTAGTTTTCATTTTCATTGTTAAACGAAAAGCACATTTTATGAAACTTTTTGCATTTTAGGATCTTGGACTATACTTCGAAAAGTTTTCATTTACAAATATTAAAATCCATTTTTCAATTGTAGAACCTAGTTTTCTTTTGCATGAATGTTCTAAAGTTTTTATTTCTTCTCTTTCATCTCTTGAAAACACCATAAGTTTCATGTTTGTACCCTTTTAAGTAAATCAAGCCACTTAAAATCAACGATTAACACTTAAAATCAACTATAATTTTGTTTGTAGGGTTAATAGGTGTGGAGAGAAAACTCTTCAAGGCCGATTAAACAACCATAAGAGTCTGTGATAGGGAGTGTCAGAGTCAAGTTTTGCAAGAGTCAGTCAGGACCCCCTATAACGTAGGGGATAAACACAAGGTCGCGTGAGGAAAGGTAGAGGAGATAACCCCTCTAAAGTCAGAACAAGTGTAGTGGGGATCGTATATCGAGGGTCGTTCTTGGGATTTATGCTAATCATATTTAACTACAGAGCCTCATGGACCTTGAATCCATTCAAGATCCTCAATTGTCTTCTAGACCATTTACCTTTAGTACCCTTGAAAGTATTCATACTTTGTTATCCTACTCATTACAATCAACCCAACTGTCGATTGTACCAACCTAGTGACTGACTGCGAGCTGTGAAACTAGTTTCATTTTTTAGGGACTTACATGGGTGACTGTGGGGGTATACCATGGTACCTAGGGCAGATGTCGGATCGCACTTTGCAGAGTATACCTAGAGGGTGTTTCTGTGTTTGATTTACACTTGCACCGTTAAGTTTCTCAAGTGTCGATTGGCATAAATGTTCTTCCTGATAGTCAGTTGTTTGCTTGATTTTATGTTAGGAACTTTTTAGTGTGTGTGTTGTGCTTCACATTAACTTAACCTTAGAGTGTCAGTTGATCATTTCACAAGGTGGAATATCAACAGCTTCATCATTTGTGTAGGCTTTAGGGCTTGTCGTCGATTACCTTGGAGCCACATCCACCATCGCTAAGGCATAGGCTAGATCAAGAGGGTTCATTTGAAGTGATCAAGACACAAGAAACTATACCTGAGCTAGCTCCTAGAGAAGAATTTCCTGCACTAGAGGAGTACATCATTTCTGACCTTGAATCTGAAGTATTCAGGCCCACAAACCCTCTGATCACTGACTTATCAGCGTTGCTTCTTATTTAGATAGTCCTTCCTGAGGTGACTTCACCTGAACATCAGTTTGTTAGAAGAGCGATGATGGAAGAAACTAGTGCTACTTCTTCTAGGAGTCCTCATACTCCCATATCAGTTGTCACAGGAGGGGATTTCATGCCTCCTCCCCCACCTCTGCCTATCAAGACTATGTTTGTCCAGACACCCACTACTTCGGGCAGTGGCATAGTCCCTTCAATGACTATGACTATTGTTCCCTCTATATAGAACATGTTTGGTGCTCCCCTTTCATATGGGATGTTGGGTTTTGACTCTAGTTCGATCCTAACCTACTCTACTCTACAGACTATTGATCTAGGGGTAGGGAGCTCTAATGATTCATTACAAGGTTCTGTCACAGGAACCACTACCCCGTTTAAAGTTATCCCTTATGGTGGGAGTCATATCCCTCCTCCATATCCTTCACTCAGAGGTGCTTTCCAGCAGCCAATTGGGCTTAACACCAGCTCTAATTTTTTTAGTGGGGGGAGTCTTGGACCTCAATCCTATATGATTATGGTAGGGTCTATGCCTTTTTCTTTGTTTGGTGCATTTGAAAATAACTCTTTCTCATCGTCTTCTTTCTCAGCAAGGGGCAACCCCATATTTGGTCAATCAAACCCTATGCAAGGGTTTATTCCTTCACAAGGAGTAATGATAGGATTTTACTCCTCACAAGGTATTGGGAATATATGTCAAGGCTCATTTCCTTGGCAAGGGATGTCGATCGGGGGAATCCCCTCCCACACTCAATGGAACCCCAAGAAGGGTTCTATACTTATGCTAGGAGGGTCGTTTGGGGGAATTCCCAACCAAGGTCCTTGGAATACCATGCAAGGAGCAATCCCTACACAAGGCATTTCATCCAACTACAGGAATCAACCGACGATGCAAAATAAAGAACAAACTCCTTTTACTATCCAGGGACACCATGGTTTCTACCAAAACCCTGGCTAGCAGGAAAAAATTTCCTAGCAACTTGGTGCCAATCAAAATCCAGGCCCCTCTTTATCTTTGAATCCACCACAACCTAGACTACCTTTCCTAGCAACTATGAATTTTCTAGACTTTTCGAGGCTATTGAACGACCCAATCTTTCATGATATGCATTGGCCCCCATGTCGACTAAGTTTCTCTCGAAAATCCCTACGCTTGAAGGAAATCCTAGAAAATATCCAGGTGATCATGTTACGAAATTCCATTTATGGTTCTCATCCAACTCATTAAAGGATGACTCTATTTAGTTGTGTTTGTTTCAGCACACTCTTATAGGGGGTGCCTTGAAATGGTATATCAATCTCAATAAATCAAAGTATACTTACTTTAATGACCTGGATATGGTTTTCTTAAACCATTTCTAGTTACTGGTAAGAAATGATGTCAACATAGAGTTTTTGTCCAACTTCGAGCAAAGATAAGCAATCAATATCTCATATCACATCCAAGAATAGAATCAATAAAATTTCTTGATCAAAGTTAAGGTCCCTCCCACATTTTTGTTTGAGTGGTTCCTAAAGTCCTTGGTGCCTTGTGTTGAAGGAAAATCTCCCTGCGGACAGGTAGATCTCCTCTTGAGAGATAGACTCTTAACGCTTAAGACAAAAGATGCTTAACATGGACACCGACTTCCTTTCAGATCTATAAAAACTAATGCATGAGGAGGAAGGAGAAAAGAAGTACCTTTTACCGGCATTTGTCCCTGCACGCTCTGAGTTGAGCTCCAATATTTTTCTCCTCAATGAGCCCTGTAGACAAACAATAGTACAACCACTTCCTACTCTATGGACATTATCTTGAAATAGATCTATCTATCATAGAAAAGTTCATGTGATATTAAACACAAACTAGAAAGAAACAAGCCAAGCATGTCATATTAATGAGAACAATGACAGAAGTAGCTTACAGTCGTAGATGCGAATGCGACAGCTTCGTCAAGTCCCCTTTGTCTAACCCTTGCTCAAAATATCCATGACTTGGATGACAGCAACTTCACCGATTACTCTCCTCCAGTTCATCGTGTGTTTCCTATGAGATCATAGGTTTCATGCTTGCAATTCTTCCCCCTTTCCACCATCATAGAGCCTGCTTATATAGGTTAAGAGAGGCCTAACCTCTTGAGGTATCTTTAGGGTAAGTTGAGGAATTACCTCCTTAGATCAGGGATATTCTTCTAAGATCATGGTTGAACCAGGAATTCGAATGTAACTGCCTTCCAAACTTGAAAGATCTTCCCCTTATTCTCCTCAACAAATCAACTGCTACCCAGATTAGACAGCGCTCCCTCAAAAGGGGCATCAGGGCGCTATAGCACTCCCTAGTAAGCTCAAGGGGGGTGTCAGTGATCTAAAACTCTATAGTGCTCCTTCATAGGGGCAATTTGGTGCTATAATGCTCCCTAGCACCTTATAGGGGAGCATCAATGCTCCTAAGGGTGAGATAGGGGAGTGCTCTCCCTTAAAACCTTAGTTTGAAAGCTTCTTTCAGGTGGCAAGAGATACCTGACTTCAGTTAACCATCCCTCTTCCTCCAAATTAGGTGTTTGAGGTATTCTAAGTGTCTCCTTGGTGTCTTCATCATGGTAGTATGCTTTGCTTGACATTTGCGACACTTATGAGCAACATGCGACACTTGCGAGCAACATGCGACACTTGTGACACTTATCAAAGCGAGTAATGTTGATGTGTAACAGATTGCCCCCCAAATTATGAAGTTAGAAGATGAGAAATGATAACTGAAATACTTTGTAGACTTTCAAGCAAGGGTATAGACTCGAAGAACCTGACAAAATCTGCACACAAGCATCCAACAAATATTATGACATGTTTCAAACCCAAGGCAGGCATACCTATGCTTGGGTGATCAAGACTTGCAAGATATGGCCGCCATAAAATACACTGCGGATCAATAATTGTATTGATAAAAAGGGTATAGCCACCGAGGATACAGTGTGGATCTATACATGACCTGAACTGATCGTAGCCACGAAGAATACACAGTGGATCTACGAGATGACAAGACATAGCCATGACCAATACAAAGTGGATCTATGTAACAGTGTATGTATCATTTGTTCAAGAGAAATTCCTTCGCAACCTGGGTAAAGCATATATCAAAGTGATCACTCAACCCAGGTTCTTCTTACCGATCCCAATGTGGTATGAATCTAACCATGTGAATAGATGTCCTGATTTCGAACATGGCAGAAACCGCTTGATTACCGGTCACTAATGGAAACTGTTAACAATCGCGAGGGAGATCACCATTAATGTAAATGATTCCCAAGGTATCCTAGTACATTCCAACGAATGTGAATGGAGGAGATGGAGTCGAACATCCATGGAATCATCCGATCAGAGGCCAATGATGTAAACCTACTGTCAGACATGAGGAGGCCTGCCATTGAGGCATGCAGGTCCCAAAGTACTAACAGGTTTCTAAGTCTAGTTCCCGGATAATGTGTTGAAGTCGACAAGAATAGGCTCGTCAAAGGAGGGTCTTAATACATCCTCCATCAATGACACAAAATGGACATAGAGATGTAATTGGTAGATCAAATGAACATGGACTGACACCGGTTTTGAGACAAGATATTTGTGATGGCTAACTCTAGAGGTGGATACTTCCCTTGAACACTGAGGCACGAAAACAGAAACATAACATGGACCAAAACTTGATGATGCAATGGATGCTGTGACTTATATCAGGTGACCCAAAGGAGTGAAAGAAACTCAAAGGATTGGCTCAGTGAAGAGGTTTAGCGGATTATAAAGCGTGCAAAAGACAAAGTGTCGTGTTCAAGGGTGACTCTAAGAATTACTTGGTAATGTTCTCAAGAGCCTGCTTGTCTTACTTCTTTCAAATTTTCCCCCATCCAGATAGACGAGTACCTCTTTTTGATTTAATAAGCTCGAGGAGGATAACACATGCTCGATAAAACTCACCTTCGGTAAGTTCCTCTTCCTTTTTTTAACGAATTGGAAGAAGTAAGGGTTTGATCCCGTATGGGCCTGTCGATGTGTGTTTTAGAGAGTCCAAAGACAAAAAACTCGAAGGTTTTTCATGATTATAGAGTCTAGAAAAACACTTAAAAGAGAACTCTCTCAGTTCCTTTTTCGTACAGTTAGTCTCACGAGGCCAAAAAAGAGATAAACTACCACTCGAAAGATGCCCTTTCGAACCTTTTAACGAGTGTGAAAGGAAGAAAGATCACTCGACAATCTTTTCATATTTAGAGAGTCTAAAAAGAGTTTAAAGATGACTCCAGGGGGTTCCTTTTTCATGTGTCCATGCGGGTCCGAAAAAGAGATAAAAGTCTACCCAGTGCATTCTCATATTCTCGAGCTTGAAAATGAACTAAGACTATGCTCATGAATGTGGCAAGGTAAACAAATGACCAGAACTGTTGGGAAACCTGTGGTGTCAAAACTGCAATCCAGTGCTTTAGTGAAGCCATTATATTGTCAGAGAAACCCATAAATTACTATACCTTATAAAAAATGGAAATTTATAAATAGTAATATAAGGAAAATCTTCATTTACCATTTCATTTTGTATAAGGATTTGTAGCAGTGGAGATTCTCACTTTGGTGGTGGATATTGTTTTGCTTGTTACTGTAGCTACGATTGACTGTTTCTCTTGCCGTTTTGACCAGGTAGATCTTTATCTCCCCTTCTTCCAATTGCATGGTTTAATATTCATTTTCATAGCAGTATTTAAATTAAAAAACGAATCCCTAAGTCGCTCCAAAAAAGATCAAATCGGCCTCTATAGAAAACGATAGAAAAAATACATTCTTTTGCAAAAAACGTTTTTAGAAGGTGATATCTAATATGCCAACGCCTTGACACTTGGGTGGATCGGTTGTTTTTGTCAAAGAATCCATAAAAAACTCAAACATATGCCCACGTAGCCATTGATGGAAATTGTTTTAATTTTAAATGTTTTATTGTTGCGTATGGATTATTGAGTAATGAAAAGAGGGCGTGGTCCTTTTTGAACAATGTGGGCATTAGATTTCACGTTTTTAAATTGCTTAAGAAATTGTCAAAATTGCCGAAAAAATGAATAATGAAATTCTTTGTTTTTTTGTTTTTAAATGTATATATTTTTTTTGGGTACGTAGAAGAGTTTTTAATGGATGTATTGTTTTAAACATGTAGACAAGGGAGAAATGTGCCCGGATGAGATACCGATACCAGGACGTCGTGGGGGTGCTCCGATTGCAGCAGATCTGGGGGCACCAGTAATAGGTCTCCGGAAGGTTGAAATAAACCTTCAAGGCCTCACGATAGGCATTCCTCCTCTACGGAGGAGAGAAGTGCCTTTACATCTACAGAGGAACACTATGGGAGTGCCAGAGAATGTTAATTCTCTACTGAGACACGTAGTGCATGCAGTGATATGTTACTCTTAGCACAATGCAGTGCAAGGAGATTAGAGTCTCTCTAGTGATCGTATTTTGTATGACTTGTCAGGCGATGTTGTATGGGTGTAAAGACCCAACATTTTGTTCTTCTAAAAACTTTCTGAGTTTTTACAGTGCCAAAACATTTGTACATGGTGATGCATTTAGTGTGATGTGTTTTAATTTACATGTGATGTACAATTTGTTTTCATTTATAAAATCTTATCTATGGGCGAGATATCGATCCATGATGTAATTAGCTAACGAATCTGAAACAATATTGAGTTCTCTTGGAATATGTCTGTATTCGATATAATCAAACATTCATTCAAGATGGCAAACTTGTAGGTGGAGACGCAGCGGGATAGGATTACGAATAGCGTAGATATGATTGAGTTGATATACCACGAGTTGGGAGTCTAGGTTAATAATGATACGAGAGATAGCTAAGGAGGAAGCTTGGGTCAAGAGTCGAATGACATCATGATATTTTTCCATGTTATTAGTCACTGGTCCTAAGCAAATACCTGCTGAACTCACCACCTTGTCAAATTGGTAAATGACCCATGCTACCAAATCAATGTTTTGGGTGTGTCATCTAGCGCCATTCACAAACCCGACAAATGTAGAAAAGGAAGACGTCATCTGCACATGAAAACACAAGGCATGGTTATGAGTGGAAAAGGTAAAGACTCGAGCACGTGAAAGAAACAGACACACCAAACTAAAATACAATAATGTACCATGTACACATGATGGGTGATCTAGGCATAGTACCTTTTAAGGTAAAGCCCGTTCTGGGGATCCCCTAGGGAAATTCAATCATAATCGACTAACTCGTAGGCGCCTCTATGTAGAACATTTTTACAATGTAAGGGCCATGCCACAGAGCTTCTAACTTACCTGTCCCTAATTTGTCGTGAGCCTGGTCATAGACGAGGACTGAGTCTCCTTCTACAAAAGTCCGAGGATGGACGGATTTGTCGTATTTATTTTTTATCCATTTCTGATGTGCCTCGTTAACGAGAGCGGCATCACGACATGTTTCGTCCAATTTGGATAGATATAAGAAACGTTCTTCTTCGGCAGAGGTATGGGGTAGGAGTTCTACTTTAAGTTTCAGAGATGGAATCTCACACTCGATTGGTAAAATGGATTCGATGCCATACACCAACTAGAAAGGAGTAAATCTAGTTGCAGTTTTCACAGAAGTACGGTAAGCCCAGAGAGCGGAGAAAAGTTGTAGATGCCAGGATGTCTTATTTGCCCCTACCATGTGTTGAATCATGGTTTTGAGGACCTTGTTGATGGCCTCAACTTGTCCGTTGGCCTGAGGATAGTATGTGGATGAGTTTTCATGGTGAAAACCCAACTTGGCATGCAGTTCACTCATCATCTAGTTCTTAAAGTGTGCACCGTGATCGGTGACAATGGCGCGTGGTACACTAAAACAAGTTATGATGTGGTTAAAAATAAAAATAATTGCAGTACGACCATCGTTTAGAAAGGTAGGCATAGACTCAACCCATTTTGTAAAGTAGTCGATGGCGACGATTATATAACCGTGCCCCCCGGTTGAGGTAGGCTTACATTGCATGAAATCGATACCCCACTTTGCAAAGGGGTTGATGGTGATAACAGGGTGCAGTGTCGAAGGGTGGGTTCATGCCTTGGTGTTGAAAACTTCGCAGGGTGGCCATTTTTTGACTGCCTCAATACAATCTTTGAAAATCGAGGGCCAAAAATAGCTAGCACGTAGAATTTTTGGGGTTGTAACCATCCCGAAAAGGTGACCGCCACAGGCACCAAGGTGACAACCATTCAAAACGCGTTCATCCTTTGCATGAATCAAACATCGTCGAAGGATAGTATCAATACCCCAATGATACAAGGTGTCGTCGATGATGAGATAACGACGAGAATGGTGGCGAATACATCGACGCTCTTCATGGAAAGTGTTAGGCTGAAAATGTTGGGTTTGGAGGTAAAGGAGGATGTCTCTGTACCAAGCATCAGATGTGCTGATGAGGAAAATAGTTTTTTCAGGGAGAGAATCTCTAGGTTCAATATCTTCATCAGCATGAGGGAGATCACAGATGAGCTCTGCAAACACCAGGGACTTTTTGGCTTTGGACTTTGAAAATTCAAGATCAAATTCTTGAAGGATGACGATCCATTTAGAGTATTTTCCCCAAAGCACTTGACGTGTCAAGACATGGTACATGGGGTTTGAGTCCACAATCACAGTGGTGGTGCATAGTAGGATGTAATGGTGAAATCTCTGGACACCAATGACGGCTGCCAGAGCCAGTTTCTCTACATGCGAATATCGGATTTCGGGTCCAAATAGACTCTTGCTCAGGTAATAGATCACATGTTCCTCATCGTTGGGGTCTTCCTGAACTAACACCATTGCAATAGTGGAAGTAGAGGCAGCTAAGTAAAGGATGTAGTCCTTTGTATACTATGGAGGGTGCAACAAAGGTGTGTGGGTCAGGGCATGCTTAAGAGCATCAAATGACCATTGAGCGATGTCATCCCAGATGAAAGGGGTGTTTTTCTGCAACAATCACATGAATCCTTTAGTTATCTCAGCGTAGTTACAAACAAAATGACGAAGGAAGTTTGCTTTTCCTTGCAAACTTTGGAGTTGGGTCAAATTAGCAGGTGGAGGTAAGGCTAGAATATCCTTAATCTTTCAAGGATCCACACGAATCTCGTCTTTAGAGACAACAAAATAGAAGATTCGACTAGATTCGACGGCAAAAATGCACTTATGTGGGTTCAAGAGGATATGGTAGAACTGACAATGATGTAAACCTACTGTTGGACATGAGGAGGCCTGCCATTGAGGCATGCAGGTCCCAAAGTACTAATGGGTTTCTAAGTCTAGTTCTCAAATAATGTGTTGAAGTCAATAGGAATAGGCTCGTCAAAGGAGGGCCTTAATGCATCCCCCATTAACGAAACAAAACAGACATAGAGATGTAATTGGTAGATCAAATGAACATGGACTGACATGGGTTTTGAGACAAGATATTTGTGACGGCTGACTCTAGAGGCGGATAATTCCCTTGAACACTGAGGCATGAAAATAGAAACATGATATGGACCAAAACTTGATGATGCAGTGGATGCTGTGACTTATGTCAGGTGACCCAAAGGAGTGAAAGAAACTCAAAGGATTGGCTCAGTGCAGAGGTTCAGCAGATTATAATGCGTGCAAAAGACAAAGTGTCGTGTTCAAGGGTGACTCTAAGAATTACTTGGTAATGTTCTCAAGAGACTGCTTGGCTTAATTCTTTCAAATTTTCCCCCATCCAGATAGACGAGTACCTCTTCTTGATTTAATGAGCTTGAGGAGGATAACACATGCTCGATAAAACTCATCTTTGGTAAGTTCCTCTTCCTTTGTTTAATGAACTGGAAGAAGTAAGGGTTCGATCCTGTATGGGCCTGTCGATGTGTGTTTTAGCGAGTCCAAAGGCATAAAAATCGAAGGTTTTTCATGATTATAGAGTCTGGAAAAACACTTAAAAGAGAACTCTCTTAGTTCCTTTTTCGTACAGTTCGTCTCACTAGGCCGAAAAAGCGATAAACTACCACTCGAAAGACGCCCTTTCGAACCTTTTAATGAGTGTGAAAGAAAGCAAGATCACTCGACAATATTTTCATATTTAGAGAGTCTGAAAAGAGATTAAATATGACTCCAGGGGGTTCCTTTTTCGTGTGTCCATGTGGGTCCGAAAAAGAGATAAAAGTCTACCCGGTGCATTCTCATATTCTCGAGCTTGAAAATGAACTAAGACTATGCTCATGGATGTGGCAAGGTAAACAAACAATCAGAACTGCTGGGAAACCTGTGGTGTCAAAACTGCAATCCAGTGCTTTAGTGAAGCCATTATATTGTCAGAGAAACCCATAAATAACTATACCTTATAAAAAATGGAAATTTATAAATAGTAATACAAGGAAAATCTTCATTTACCATTTCATTTTGCGTAAGGATTTGTAGCAATGGAGATTCTCACTTTGGAGGTGGATCTTGTTTCGGTTGTTATCAGAGCTATAGTGGACCGTTTCTCTTATTGTTTTGACTAGGTAAATCTTCATCTCCCCTTCTTCCAATTACATGGTTTAATATTCATTTTCATAGCAGTATTTAAATTAAAAAACGAAGCCCTAAGTCGCTCCAAAAAAAATCAAATCGGCCTCTATAGAAAACGATGGAAAAAATACATTCTTTTGCAAAAACATTTTTAGAAGGTGATAGCAAAGATGCCAATGCCTTGACACTTGGGTGGATGGGTCGTTTTTGTCAAAGAATCCATAGAAAACTCAAACATATGCCCACACAGCCATTGATGGAAATTGTTTTAATTTTAAATGTTTTATTGCTGCGTATGGATTATTGAGTAATGAAAAGAGGGTGTGGTCCTTTTTGAACAATATGGGCATTAGATTTCACATTTTTAAATTGCTTAAGAAATTGCAGAAATTGCCGAAAAATTGAATAATGAAATTCTTTGTTTTTTTTTTGTTTTTAAATGTATATATTTTTTGGGGGTACGTAGAAGAGTTTTTAATGGATGTATTTTTTTCAACATGTAGACAAGGGAGCAGTGCACCCGACTGAGATACCGATACCAAGACGTCGTGGGGGTGCTCTGGTTGTAGCAGATCCAGGCGCACCAGTGATAGGTCTCCGAGAGGTTGAAAGAAACCTTCAAGGCCTCATGATGGGCATTCCTCCTCTACGGAGGAGAGAAGTGCCTTTACATCTACAGAGGCACACTGTGGGAGTGCCAGAGAATTTTAATTCTCTACTAAGACGCATAGTGCACACAGTGATATGTTAATCTCAGCATAATGCAGTGCAGGGAGATTAAAGTCTCTCTGGTGATCGTATTTTGTATGACTTGTCAGGCGATGTTGTATGGGTGTAAAGACCCAATATTT
The DNA here is from genome assembly GCA_032191745.1 of Picea mariana. NCBI lineage: Eukaryota > Viridiplantae > Streptophyta > Pinopsida > Pinales > Pinaceae > Picea > Picea mariana. Next base: position 79,452 of record JASDQU010013526.1, on the reverse strand, counting down.
TTCTCTTCTAAATACTTTTTTGATGTAATCAAAACATTTTCAATCACGCTATGTGTATATATATAGTTCTGAGTTTTTACAATGCCAAAACATTTGTACATGGTGATGCCTTTAGTGTCATGTGTTTTAATTTACATGTGATGTACAATTTGTTTTCCTTTATAAAATCTTATCTATGGGTGAGATACTGATCCATGATGTAATTAGCTAACGAATCTGAAACATTATTGAGTTCTCTTGGAATATGTCTGTATTAGATATAATCAAACATTCGTTCAAGACAGCGAACTTGTAGGTGGAGACACAGCAGGATAGGATTACGAATAGCGTAGATACGATTGAGTTGATAGACCACGAGTTGGGAGTCTAGGTTAACAATGATACGAGAGATACCTAGGGAGGAAGCTTGGGTCAAGAGTCCGATGACAGCATGATATTCTACCATGTTATTATTCATTGGTCCTAAGCAAATACCTCCTGAACTCACCACCTTGTCAAATTGGTAAATGACCCATGTTGCCGAAGCAATGTTCCAGGTGTGTCGACTAGTGCCATCCGCAAACACGATAAAGGTAGAAAAGGAAGATGTCATATGTGCATGAAAACACAAGGCACAGTTATGAGTGGCAAAGGTAAAGACTCGAGCACGCGAAAGAAATAGACACACCAAACTAAAATACAATAATGTACAATGTACACATGCTGGGTGATCTAGGCATAGTACTTTTTAAGGTAAAGCCTGTTCCGGGGCTCCCCTAGGGAAATTCCATCATAATCGACTAACTCGTAGGTGCCTCTGTGTAGAACATGTTTCACAATGTAAGGGACATGCCACAGAGATTCTAACTTACCTGTCCCTAATTTGTCGTGAGCCTGGTCATAGACGAGGACTAAGTCTCCTTCTGCAAAAGTTCGAGGATTGACGGATTTGTCGTATTGATTTTTTATCCGTTTCTGATGTGCCTTGTTAAGGAGAGTGGCATCACGATGTGTTTCGTCCAGTTTAGATAGATATAAGAAACGTTCTTCTTCGACAGAGGTATGGGGTAGGAGTTCTACTTTAAGTTTCATAGATGGAATCTCACACTCGATTGGTAAAATGACTTTGATGCCATACACCAACTGGAAAGGAGTAAATCCAGTTGCAATTTTCACAGAAGTACGGTAAGCCCAGAGAGCGGAGAAAAGTTGTAGATTCCAGGATGTCTTATTTGCCCCTACCATGCGTTGAATCATGGTTTTGAGGACCTTGTTGATGGCCTCAACTTGTCCGTTGGCCTGAGGATAGTATGGGGATGAATTTTCATGGCGAAAACCCAACTTGGCATGCAGTTCATTCATCATCTAGGTCTTAAAGTGTGCACCGTGATCGGTGACAATGGCGCGTGGTACACCAAAACGAGTTATGATGTGGTTAAAAATAAAAATAATTGTAGTACGACCATCGTTAGAAAGGTAGGCATAGCCTCAACCCATTTTGTAAAGTAGTCAACGGTGACGATTATATAACCATGCCCCCTAGCTGAGGCAGGCTTACATTGCATGAAATCGATACCCCACTTTGCAAAGGGGCTGGTGGTGATAACGGGGTGTAGCATCGAAGGGTGGGTTCGTGCCTTGGTGTTGAAAACTTGGTAGGGTGGGCATTTTTTTACTACCTCAATACAATCTTTGAAAATCGAGGGCCAAAAATAGCTAGGATGTAGGATTTTTTGGGCTGTGGCCATCCCGAAAAGGTGATCACCACAGGTGCCAAGGTGACAATCGTTCAGAATGCGTTCAGCCTCTGCATGAATCAAACATCGTCGAAGGATAGTATCAATACCTTGGCGATACAAGGTGTCTTCGATAATGATATAACGGAAAGAATGGTGGAGAATACGTCGACTCTCTTCACAGGAAGTGTTAGGCTGAAAACATTGGGTTTGGAGGTAAAGGAGGATGTCTCCGTACTAAGGATCATAAGTTCTGATGAGGAAAAGAGTTTCATCAGGGAGAGAATCTCTAGGTTCGATATCTTCATCAGCATGAGGGAGATCGCAAATGAGCTCCGTAAACACCAGGAACTTTTTGGCTTTGGACTTTGCAAATTCAAGATAGAATTCCTGAAGGATGATGATCCATTTAGAGTATTTTCCCCCAAGCACTTGATGTGTCAAGACGTGGTACATGGGGTTTGAGTCCGCAATCACAGTGGTGGTGCGTAGTAGGATGTAATGGCGAAATCTCTGGACAGCGATGAAGGCTTCCAGAACCAGTTTCTCTACATGCAAATATCGAAGTTCAGGTCCAGATAGACTCTTGCTCAGGTAATAGATCACATTTTCCTCACCGTTGGGGTCTTCCTGAACTAACACCATTGTAATAGTGGAAGTAGAGGCAGCTAAGTAAAGGATGTAGTCCTTTGTATACTCTAGAGGGTGCAACAAAGGTGCATGGGTCAGGGCATGCTTAAGAGCATCAAATGACCATTGAGTGATGTCATCCTAGATGAAAGGGGTGTTTTTCTGCAACAATCACATGAATCCTTTAGTTATCTCAGCGTAGTTACAAACGAAACGGTGAAGGAAGTTTGCTTTTCCTTGCAAATTTTGGAGTTGGGTCAAATTAGCAAGTGGAGGTAAGGCTAGAATAGACTTAATCTTTAAAGGATCCACCCAAATCGCGTCTTTAGAGACAACAAAACCGATGAGTTGATCGGATTCGACAGCAAAAATGCACTTATGTGGGTTCAAGCGGATATGGTAGAACCGACAATGATGTAAACCTACTGTCGGACGTGAGGAAGCCTGCCATTGAGGCATGCAGGTCCCAAAGTACTAACGGGTTTCTAAGTCTAGTTCCCTGATAATGTGTTGAAGTTGACAAGAATAGGCTCATCGAAGGAGGGCCTTAATGCATCCCCCATCAACGACATGAAATGGACATAGAGATGTAATTGGTAGATCAAATGAACATGGAATGACATGGGTTTTGAGACAAGATATTTGTGACGGCTGACTCTAGAGGCGGATACTTCCCTTGAACACAGAGGCACGAAAATAGAAACATGACATGAACCAAAACTTGATGATGCAGTGGATGCTGTGACTTACGTCAGGTGACCCAAAGGAGTGAAAGAAACTCAAAGGATTGGCTCAGTGCAGAGGTTCAGCGGATTATAATGTGTGCAAAAGACAAAGTGTCATGTTCAAGGGTGAATCTAAGAACTACTTGGTAATGTTCTCAAGAGACTACTTGGCTTACTTCTTTCAAATTTTCCCCCATCCAGATAGACGAGTACCTCTTTTTCATTTAATGAGCTCGAGGAGGATAACACATGCTCGATAAAACTCACCTTCGGTAAGTTCCTCTTCCTTTGTTTAACGAACTGGAAGAAGTAAAGGTTCGATCCCATATGCGCCTGTCGATGTGTGTTTTAGCAAGTCCAAAGACAGAAAAATCGAAGGCTTTTCATGATTATAGAGTCTGGAAAAACACTTAAAAGAAAACTCTCTCAGTTCCTTTTTCGTACAGTTCATCTCACTAGGCCGAAAAAGCGCTAAACTACCACTCGAAAGATGCCCTTTTGAACCTTTTAACGAGTGTGAAAGGAAGCAAGATCACTCGACTATCGTTTCATATTTAGAGAGTCCGAAAAGAGTTTAAAGATGACTCTAGGGGGTTCCTTTTTTGTGTGTTCATGCGGGTCCGAAAAAGAGATAAAAGTCTACCCGGTGCGTTCTCATATTCTCGAGCTTGAAAACGAACTAAGACTATGCTCATGGATGTGGTAAGGTAAACAAACAATCAGAACTGCTGGGAAACCTATTGTGTCAAAACTACAATCCAGTGCTTTAATGAAGCCATTATATTGTCAGAGAAACCCATAAATTACTATACCTTATAAAAAATGGAAATTTATAAATAGTAATACAAGGAAAATCTTCATTTACCATTTCATTTTGCATAAGGATTTGTAGCAGTGGAGATTCTCACTTTAGAGGTGGATCTTGTTTCGCTTGTTACCGGAGCTACGGTTGATCATTTCTCTTGTCATTTTGACCAGGTATATCTTCATCTCCCCTTCTTCCAATTACATGGTTTAATATTCATTTTCATAGCAGTATTTAAATTAAAAAATGAATCCCTAAGTCGCTCCAAAAAAGATCAAATCGACCTCTATAGAAAACGATGGAAAAAAGACATTCTTTTGCAAAACGTTTTTAGAAGGTGATAGCAAAGATGCCAATGCCTTGACACTTGGGTGGATGGGTCGTTCTTGTCAAAGAATCCATAAAAAACTCAAACATATGCCCATGCAGCCATTGATGGAAATTGTTTTAATTTTAAATGTTTTATTGCTGCGTATGGATTATTGAGTAATGAAAAGAGGGCATGGTCCTTTTTGAACAATGTGGGCATTAGATTTCACGTTTTTAAATTGCTTAATAAATTCTCGAAATTGCCGAAAAATTGAATAATGAAATTCTTTGTTTTTTTTTTTTTTTTAAATGTATATATATATTTTTTGGGTACGTAGAAGAGTTTTTAATGGATGTATTGTTTTCAACATGTAGACAAGGGAGCAGTGCGCCCGGCTGAGATACCAATACCAGGACGTCGTGCGGGTGCTCCGGTTGCAGCAGATCTGGGGGCACCAGTGATAGGTCTCCGGGAGGTTGAAAGAAACCTTCAAGGCCTCACGATGGGAATTCCTCCTCAACAGAGGAGAGAAGTGCCTTTACATCTACAGAGGCACACTGTGGGAGTGCCAAAGAATGTTAATTCTCTACTGAGACGCGTAGTGTGCGCAGTGATATGTTACTCTTAGCACAATGGAGTGAAGGGAGATTAGAATCTCTCTGGTGATCGTCTTTTGTATGACTTGTCAGGCGATATTATATGGGTGTAAAGACCCAACATTTTTCTCTTCTAAATACTTTTTTGATGTAATCAAAACATTTTCAGTCACGCTATTTATATATATACAGTTCTGAGTTTTTACAGTGCCAAAACATTTGTACATGGTGATGCCTTTAGTGTGATGTGCTTTAATTTACATGTGATGTACAATTTGTTTTCCTTTATAAAATCTTATCTATGGGTGAGATACCGATTCATGATGTAATTAGCTAATGAATCCGAAACATTATTGAGTTCTCTTGGAATATGTTTGTATTCGATATAATCAAACATTTGTTCAAGATGGTGAACTTGTAGGTGGAGACGCAGCAGGATAGGATTACGAATAGCGTAGATACAATTGAGTTGATAGACCACGAGTTGGGAGTCTAGGTTAACAATGATACGAGAGATACCTAGGGAGGAAGCTTGGGTCAAGACTCCAATGACATCATGATATTCTGCCATGTTATTAGTCGCTGGTCCTAAGAAAATACCTCCTGAACTCACCACCTCATCAAATTGGTAAATGACCCATGTTGTCGAAGCAATGTTCTGGGTGTGTCAACTAGCACCATCCGTAAACCCGACAAAGGTAGAAAAGGAAGATGTCATCTGCACATGAAAACACAAGGCATAGTTATGAGTGGCAAAGGTAAAGACTCGAGCACATGAAAGAAATAGACACACCAAACTAAAATACAATAATGTACAATGTACACATGCTGGGTGATCTAGGCATAGTACTTTTTAAGGTAAAGCCCGTTCTAGGGCTCCCCTAGGGAAATTCCATCATAATCGACTAACTCATAGGTGCCTCTGTGTAGAACATGTTTCACAATGTAAAGGCCATGTCACAAAGCTTCTAAATTACCTGTCCCTAATTTGTCGTGAGCCTGGTCATAGACGAGGACTAAGTCTCCTTCTGTAAAAGTCCGAGGATGGACGGATTTGTTGTATTGATTTTTTATCTGTTTCTGATGTGCCTCGTTAACGAGAGTGCCATCACGACGTGTTTCATCCAGTTTGGATAGATATAAGAAATTTTCTTCTTCGGCATAGGTATGGGGTAGGAGTTCTACTTTAAGTTTCAGAGATGGAATCTCACACTCGATTGGTAAAATGGCTTTGATGCCATACACCAACTGGAAAGGAGTAAATCCAGTTGCGATTTTCACAGAAGTACAATAAGCCCAGAGAGCGGAGAAAAGTTGTAGATGACAGGATGTCTTATTTTCCCCTACCATGCATTGAATCATGGTTTTGAGGACCTTGTTAATGGCCTCAACTTGTTCGTTGGCCTGAGGATAGTATGGGGATGAGTTTTCATGGCGAAAACCCAACTTTGCATGCAGTTCACTCATCATTTGGTTCTTAAAGTGTGCACCGTGATCGGTGACAATGGTGCGTGGTACACCAAAACAAGTTATGATGTGGTTAAAAATAAAAAGAGTTGCAGTACGACCATCGTTTAGAAAGGTAGGCATAGCCTTAGCCCATTTTGTAAAGTAGTTGACGACGACGATTATATAACCGTGCCCCCCGACTGAGGTAGGCTTACATTGCATGAAATCGATACCCCACTTTGCAAAGGGGTCGATGGCGATAACGGGGTGCAACGTCGAAGGGTGGGTTTGTGCCTTGGCGTTGAAAACTTGGCAGGGTGGGCATCTTTTTGACTGCCTCAATACAATCTTTGAAAATCGAGGGCCAAAAATAGTCGGCACGTAGGATTTTTGGGGTTGTGGCCATCTCAGAAAGGTGACCGCCATAGGTGCCAAGGTGACAATCGTTTAGAATGCGTTCAACCTCTGCATGAATCAAACATCGTCGAAGGATAGTATCAATACCCCGGCAATACAAGGTTTCGTCGACAATTAGATAAAGGTGAGAATGGTGGCGAATACATCGATGCTCTTCACGGGAAGTGTTAGGCTGAAAAAATTGGGTTTGGAGGTAAAGGAGGATGTCTCCATACCAAGGATCAGATGTGCTGATGAGGGAAAGAGTTTCATCAGGGAAAGGATCTCTAGGTTCGATATCTTCATCAGCATGAGGGAGATCGCAGATGAGCTCCGGAAACACCAGGGACTTTTTGGCTTTGGAATTTGTAAATTCAAGATCAAATTCCTAAAGGATGACGATCCATTTAGAGTATTTGCCCCCAATCACTTGGCGTGTCAAGACGTGATACATGGGGTTTGAGTCCACAATCATAGTGGTGGTGCGTAGTAGGATGTAATGGAAAAATCTCTGGACAGCGATGACAGCTGCCAGAGCCAGTTTCTCTACATGCGAATATCGGAGTTCAGGTCCAGATAGACTCTTTCTCAGGTGATAGATCACATGTTCCTCACCGTTGGGGTCTTCCTGAACTAACACCATTGCAATAGTGGAAGTAGAGGTAGCTAAGTAAAGGATGTAGTCCTTCGTATACTCTGGAGGGTGCAACAAAGGTGTGTGGGTCAGGGCATGCTTAAGAGCATCAAATGACCATTGAGCGATGTCATCACAGATGAAAGGGGTGTTTTTCTGCAACAATCGCATGAATCCTTTAGTTATATCACCGTAGTAACAAACAAAACGGCGAAGGAAGTTTGTTTTTCCTTACAAACTTTTGAGTTGGGTCAAATTAGCAGGTGGAGGTAAGGCTAGAATAGCCTTAATCTTTAAAGGATCCACCTGAATCCCATCTTTAGATGAAAAAACAATGAGGATTCGACCGGATTCGACAGCAAAAATGCACTTATGTGGGTTCAAGTGGATACGGTAGAACCGACAATGATGTAAACCTGCTGTCGAATGTGAGGAGGCCTGCCATTAAGGCATGCAGGTCCCAAAGTACTAACAGGTTTCTAAGTCTAGTTCTTAGATAATGTGTTGAATTCGACAGGAATAGGCTCGTCGAAGGAGGGCCTTAATGCATCCCCCATCAACGACACAAAATGGACATAGAGATGTAATTGGTAGATCAAATGAACATGGACTGACATGGGTTTTGAGACAAGATATTTGTGATGGCTGACTCTAGAGGCAGATACTTCCCTTGAACACTGAGGCACGAAAACAGAAACATGACGTGGACCAAAACTTGATGATGCAGTGGATGTTGTGACTTACGTTAGGTGACCCAAAGGAGTGAAAGAAACTCAAAGGATTGGCTCAGTGCAGAGGTTCAGCGGATTATAATGCATGCAAAAGACAAAGTGTCGTGTTCAAGGGTGACTCTAAGAATTACTTGGTAATGTTCTCAATAGACTGCTTGGCTTACTTATTTCAAATTTTCCCCCATTCAGATAGACGAGTACCTCTTTTTGATTTAATGAGCTCGAGGAGGATAACACATGCTCGATAAAACTCACCTTCGATAAGTTCCTCTTCCTTTGTTTAACGAACTCGAAGAACTAAGGGTTTGATCTCGTATGGGCCCGTCAATGTGTGTTTTAGTGAGTCCAAAGACAGAAAACTTGAAGGTTTTTCATCATTATAGAGTCTAGAAAACCACTTAAAAGGGAACTCTCTCAGTTCCTTTTTCATACAGTTAGTCTCACGAGGCTGAAAAAGAGATAAAATACCACTCGAAAGACGCCCTTTCGAACCTTTTAACGAGTGTGAGAGGAAGCAAGATCATTCGACGATCTTTTCATATTTAGAGAGTCTGAAAAGAGTTTAAGAATGACTCCAGGGGCTTCCTTTTTCATGTGCCCATGCGAGTCCGAAAAAGAGATAAAAGTATACCCGTTGTGTTCTCATATTCTTGAGCTTGAAAACGAACTAAGACTATGCTCATGGATGTGGCAAGGTAAACAAACGATCAGAACTGTTGGGAAACCTGTGGTGTCAAAATTGCAATCCAGTGGTTTAGTGAAGCCATTATATTGTCAAAGAAACCCATAAATAACCATACCTTATAAAAAATGGAAATTTATAAATAGTAATACAAGGAAAATCTTCATTTACCATTTCATTTTACATAAGGATTTGTAGCAGTGGAGATTCTCACTTTGGAGGTGGATCTTGTTTCGCTTGTTACCGGAGCTACAGTTGACCGTTTCTCTTGCCATTTTGACCAGGTAGATCTTCATCTCCCCTTCTTCCAATTACATGGTTTAATATTCATTTTCATAGCAGTATTTAAATTAAAAAAGGAATCCCTAAGTCGCACCAAAAAAAATCAAATTAGCCTCTATAGAAAACGATGGAAAAAAGACATTCTTTTGCAAAAACGTTTTTAGAAGGTGATAGCAAAGATGCCAACGCCTTGACACTTGGGTGGATGGGTCGTTTTTGTCAAAGAATCCATAAAAAACTCAAACATATTCCCATCCATCCATTGATGGAAATTGTTTTAATTTTAAATGTTTTATTGCTGCGTATGGATTATTGAGTAATGAAAAGAGGGCGTGGTCCTTTTTGAACAATGTGGGCATTATATTTCACATTTTTAAATTGCTTAAGAAATTGCCGAAAAATTGAATAATGAAATTCTTTGTTTTTTTTGTTTTTAAATGTATATTTTTTTGGGGGTATGTAGAAGAGTTTGTAATGGATGTATTGTTTTCAACAGGCAGACAAGGGAGCAGTGCGCCCGGATGAGATACCGATACCAGGACATCGTGGGGGTGCTCCGGTTGCAGTAGATCCGGGGGCACCAGTGATAGGTCTCTGGGAGGTTGAAAGAAACCTTCAAGGCCTCACGATGGGCATTCCTCCTCTACGGAGGAGAGAAGTGTCCTTACATCTATAGAGGCACATTGTGGGAGTGCCAGAGAATTTTAATTCTCTATTGAGACGCGTAGTGCGCGCAGTGATATGTTACTCTCAGCACAATGTAGTGCAGGGAGATTAGAGTCTCTCTGGTGATCGTATTTTGTATGACTTGTCAGGCGATGTTGTATGGGTGTAAAGACCCAACATTTTGCTCTTCGAAATACTTTTTTGATGTAATCAAAACATTTTCAGTCACGGTATGTATATATATATATATAGTTCCGAGTTTTTACAGTGCCAAAACATTTGTACATGGTGATGCCTTTAGTTTGATGTGTTTTAATTTACATGTGATGTACAATTTGTTTTCCTTTATAAAATCTTAAATATGGGCGAGATACCGATCCATGATGTAATTAGCTAACGAATCTGAAACATTATTGAGTTCTCTTGGAATATGTCTGTATTCGATATAAGCAAACATTCGTTCAAGACGGTGAACTTGTAGGTGGAGACGCAGCAGGATAGGATTACGAATAGTGTAGATACGATTGAGTTGATAGACCACGAGTTGGGACTCTAGGTTAGAAATGATACGAGAGATACCTAGGGAGGAATATTGGGTCAAGAGTCCGATGACAGCATGATATTATGCCATGTTATTAGTCGTTGGTCCTAAGAAAATACCTCCTAAACTCACCACCTCGTCAAATTGGTAAATGACCCATGTTGCCGAAGCAATATTCCGGGTGTGTCGACTAGCGCCATCCGCAAACCCGACAAAGGTAGAAAAGGAAGACGTCATCTGCGCATGAAAACACAAGTCACAGTTATGAGTGGAAAAGGTAAAGACTCGAGCAAGCAAAAGAAACAGACACACTAAAATAAAATACAATAATGTACAATGTACACATGTTGGTTGATCTAGGCATAGTACTTTTTAAGTTAAAGCCCGTTCCGGGGCTCCCCTAGGGAAATTCCATCATAATCGACTAACTCGTAGGCACCTCTGTGTAGAACATGTTTCACAATGTAAGGGCCATGCCACAGAGCTTCTAACTTACCTGTCCCTAATTTGTCATGAGCCTGGTCATAGACGAGGACTGAGTCTCCTTCTGCAAAAGTCTGAGGATGGACGGATTTGTCGTATTGATTTTTCATCCGTTTCTGATGTGCCTCATTAACGAGAGCGACATCACGACATGTTTCGTCCAATTTGGATAGATATAAGAAATGTTCTTCTTCGGCAGAGGTATGGGGTAGGAGTTCTAATTTAAGTTTCAGAGATGGAATCTCACACTCGATTGGTAAAACGGCTTCGATGCCATACACCAACTGGAAAGGAGTAAATCTAGTTATGGTTTTCACAGAAGTATGGTAAGCTCAGAGAGTGGAGAAAAGTTGTAGATGCCAGGATGTCTTATTTTCCCCTACCATGCATTGAATCATGGTTTTGAGGACCTTGTTGATGGCCTCAACTTGTCCGTTGCCCTCAGGATAGTATGGGGATGAGTTTTCGTGGCGAAAACCCAACTTGGCATGTAGTTCACTCATCATCTGGTTCTTAAAGTGTGCACCGTGATCGGTGACAATGGCGCGTGGTACACCAAAACAAGTTATGATGTGGTTAAAAATAAAAAGAGTTATGGTACGACCATCATTTAGAAAGGTAGGCATAGCCTTAGCCCATTTTGTAAAGTAGTCGACGGCGACGATTATATAACCGTGCCCCCCGGCTGAGGTAGGCTTACATTGCATGAAATCGATACCCCACTTTGCAAAGGGACGATGTCGATAAAGGGGTGCAGTGTCGAAGGGTGGGTTCATGCCTTGGTGTTGAAAGCTTGGCAGGGTGGACATTTTTTGACTGCCTCAATACAATCTTTGAAAATCGAGGGCCAAAAATAGCTAGCATGTAGGATTTTTTGGGCTGTGGCCATCCCAAAAAGGTGACCACCATAGGCGCCAAGGTGAAAATCGTTTAGAATGTGTTCAGCCTCTACATGAATCAAACATCATCGAAGGATAGTATCAATACTCCGGTGATACAAGGTGTCACCGAGGATAATATAATGGCGAGAATGGTCACGAATACGTCGACGCTCTTCACAGGAAGTGTTAGGCTAAAAACGTTGGGTTTGGAGGTAAAGGAGGATGTCTTCGTACCAAGGATCAAATGTGTTGATGAGGAAAAGAGTTTCATCAGGGAGAGAATCTCTAGGTTCGATATCTTCATCAGCATGAGGGAGATCGCAGATGAGCTCTGCAAACACTAGGGACTTTTTGGATTTGGACTTTGCAAATTCAAGATCGAATTCCTAAAGGATGACGATCCATTTAGAGTATTTTCCCCCAAGCACTTGACGTGTCAAGACGTGGTACATGGGGTTTGATTCTGCAATCACAGTGGTGGTGCATAGTAGGATGTAATGGTGAAATCTTTGGACAGCGATGACGGCTACCAGAGCCAGTTTCTCTACATGCGAATTTGGAGTTTGGGTCCAGATAGACTCTTTCTCAGGTAATAGATCACATGTTCCTCACCGTTGGGGTCTTCCTGAACTAACACCATTGCAATAGTGGAAGTAGAGGCAGCTAAGTAAAGGATGTAGTCCTTTGTATACTCTGGAGGGTGCAACAAAGGTGCGTGGGTCAGGGCATTCTTAAGAGCATCAAATGATCGTTGATCGATGTCATCCCAGATGAAAGGGGTGTTTTTCTACAACAATTGCATGAATCCTTTAGTTATCTCAGCGTAGTTACAAACGAAACGGCGAAGGAAGTTTGCTTTCCTTGCAAACTTTGGAGTTGGGTCAAATTAACAGGTGGAGGTAAGGCTAGAATAGCCTTAATGTTTAAAGGATCCACCTGAATCCTGTCTTTAGAGACAACAAAACCGAGGATTTGACCGGATTCGACAACAAAAATGCACTTATGTGGGTTCAAGCGGATACAGTAGAACCGACATCGAAGAAAAATAGCCCGTAAGTGATCAACGTGATCTAATTGATTTGATGAGTGGGCAGGTAAGTCGTCAAGGTAAGGTTCTGCAATATGCTTGATATCATGGAAAGCATATGACATGGCCCACTGGAAAGTAGCACCAGCATTTTTGAAACCAAAAGGTATCTTTCGATAGGAGAAAGTTCCCCACGGGCAGATAAAGGCGGTCTTATGTTGATCAACAGGTAAAATTTCAATCTGGTTATACCCGGAAAAACCATCCATGAAGGAGAAGATTAACCTCCCAGTGCAATTATCAATGATCTTGTCAATGAAGGGCGTAGGGTAGTTTTCCTTTGGACAAGGCTTATTGAGATCTCGATAGTCAACACAAACATGGATGGTACCTTGTTTTTTGGCAACTGGAACAAGGTTGGAGACCCATTCTGTCAAAGGGACAGAACAGATAAAGCCAGATTTTAAAAGTTTCTCAACTTCTACCTTTATAGCCATGATTTTCTTGGGATGAACCGGGCGGAGTTTCTATTGAACAGTTTTCGCACTAGGGTAAGTCTTGATTTCGTGCACGATGATCAAAGGGTCGATCCCTAGCATTTCCTCATAGATCCAAGTGAAGACATCATGGAATTATTTAAACAGAGCGGTGTAAGAGACCACTTCTTCAGGTGTGCAATTAGCACCAAGGTTAATCTTTTCCACAATGCCCTCTTTGATCGAAATATCAATGACAATCGTAGTAGATATGTTACCCATATTCCCCTCAGAAAGGGTATCTTGTGTGAGGATGGGAGATTGCAGAGCATTCGTAACATCAGGAGGGAAGACAGAGTGTATGTCTTGGTGAATTTTTTCCAAAGGCGGAAGAAAAGAGGATCGATGATGGTTATCATCCCAAGGTACGTCGTCAATACTAAGCATCTCCATTATAGATTCGTCGAAAGGGAAATTTTGGGAAATGTAATCAATCGCAGACGATAAGGAATCCAACCATGATGCCATCAAGTAGGCATCAGGTGCCAGTAGATGTGGGTTGTCCAGAGAGGGAGAGGTAGATTAAATAGCAACGTATTTGGCCTCGACTGGGTTAAGTGGCATGGTGTCACCTAGCACATCGAATTCCATAGGACTAGGTACAATCCAAGGGTCAGATGATTCCAAAGATTGATAAGGCATAGTCGAAATCATATTGACGATGGAAATATGATTTGTGGTGGGTGGAAGTGGTGTAGAGAAAGTACCCA
>JASDQU010013526.1:52428-65633 GCA_032191745.1 Picea mariana | reverse complement strand
TATTTTTCTTTGATGTCGATTTTACCGTATCTGCTTGAACCCACATAAGTGTATTTTTGTTGTCAAATCCGGTCGACTCCTCAGTTTTGTTGTCTCTAAAGACGGGATTAGGGTGGATCCCTTAAAGATTAAGGCTATTCTAGCCTTACCCCCACCTATTAGTTTGACCCAACTCCAAAGTTTGCAAGGAAAAGAAAACTTCCTTCGTCGTTTCATTTGTAACTACGCTGAGATAACTAAAGGATTCATGCGATTGTTGTAGAAAAAAACCCTTTCATCTGGGATGACATCGCTCAATGATCGTTTGATGCTCTCAAGCATGCCTTGACCCATGCACCTTTGTTGCACCCTCCAGAGTATACAAAGGACTACATCCTTTACTTAGCCGCCTCCACTTCCACTACTGCGATGGTGTTAGTTCAAGAGGACCCCAACGGTGAGGAACATGTGATCTATTACCTGAGCAAGAGTCTATCTGGACCTAAACTCCGATATTCACATGTAGAGAAACTGGATCTGGTAGTCGTCATCACTGTCCAGATATTTTACCATTACATCCTACTACGCACCACCACTGTGATTGCGGACTCAAACCCCATGTACCATGTCTTGACATGTCAAGTGCTAGGGGGAAAATATTCTAAATGGATCGTCATCCTTCAGGAATTCGATCTTGAATTTACAAAGTCCAAATCCAAAAAGTCCCTGGTGTTTGCGGAACTTATCTGTGATCTCCCCCATGCTGATGAAGATATTGAACCTAGAGATTCTCTCCCTAACAAAACTCTTTTCCTCATCAGCACCTCTGATTCTTGGTATGGAGACATCCTCCTTTATCTCCAAACCCAACGCTTTTAGCCTAACACTTCCTGTGAAGAGCGTCGATGTATTCGCCACCATTCTCATCATTATCTTATCATCGGTGACACCTTGTATCACCGTGGTATTGATAATATCCTTTGACGATGTTTGATTCATGAAGAGGTTGAACGCGTTCTGAATGACTATCACCTTGGATCCTGTGGCGGTCACCTTTCTGGGATGGCCACAGCCCAAAAACTTCTATGTGCCAGCTATTTTTGGCCCTCGATTTTCAAATATTGTATTGAGGCAGTCAAAAAATGCCCACCCTGCCAAGTTTTTAACAACAAGGCACACACCCACCCTACTACGCTGCACCCCATTATTGCCATCGGCCCCTTTGCCAAGTGGGGTATCGATTTTATGCAATGTAAGCCTACCTCAGCCGGGGGGGGGCACGGTTATATAATCGTCGTCGTTGACTACTTTACAAAATGGGCTGAGGCTATGCCTACCTTTCTGAACGATGGTCGTACCGCAACTCTGTTTGTTTTTAACCACATCATAACTTGTTTTGGTGTACCACGCGCCATTGTCATTGATCACGGTGCACACTTTAAGAACTAGATGATGAGTGAATTGCATGCCAAGTTGGGTTTTCACCATGAAAACTCATCCCCATACTATCCTCAATCCAACGGACAAGTTGAATCCATCAACAAGGTCCTCAAAACCATGATTCAATGCATGGTAGGGGCAAATAAGACATCCTGGCATCTACAAATTTTCTCCACTCTCTAGGCTTACCGTACTTTCGTGAAAACCGCAATTGGGTTCACTCCTTTCCAATTAGTGTATGGCATCGAAGTCGTTTTACCGATTGAGTGTGAGATTCCATCTCTGAAACTTAAAGTAGAACTCCTACCCCATACTTCTGCCGAAGAAGAACGTTTCTTATATCTAACCAAACTAGATGAAACACATTGTGATGCCACTCTCGTTAATGAGGCACATTAGAAATGGATAAAAAATCAATACGACAAATCCGTCCATCCTTGAACTTTTGCAGAAGGAGACTAAGTCCTTGTCTACGACTAGGCTCATGTCAAACTAGGAACAGGTAAGTTAGAACCCTTGTGGCATGGCCCCTACATTGTGAAATGTGTTCTGCACAGAGACACCTACGAGTTAGTCGATTATGATGGAATTTCCCTAGGGGAGCCCCAGAACGGGCTTTACCTTAAAAAGTACTATGCCTAGATCACCTAGCATCTGTACATTATAAATTATTGTATTTTAGTTTGGTGTGTCTGTTTCTTTCGTGTGCTCAAGTCTTTACCTTTGCCACTCATAACTCTACCTTGTGTTTTCATGCACAGATGACGTCTTCCTTTCCTATCTTTTTCGGGTTTGCAGATGGCGCTAGTCGACACACCCAGAACATTGCTTCAGCAGCATGGGTCATTTACCAATTTGACGAGGTGGTGAGTTCAGGAGGTATTTGCTTAGGACCAGCAACTAATAACATGGTAGAATATCACGTTTTCAGAATCTTGACCCAAGCCTCCTCCCTAGGTATCTCATGTATCATTGTTAACCTAGACTCCCAACTCGTGGTCTATCAACTCAATTGTATCTACGCTATTCGTAATCCTATCCTGCTGCGTCTCCACCTACAAGTTCGACGTCTTGAACGAATATTTGATTACATCGAATACAGACATATTCCAAGAGAACTCAACAATGTTTTGTATTCATTAGCTAATTACATCATGGATCGGTATCTCGCCCATAGATAAGGTTTCATGAAGGAAGACAAATTGTACATCACATGTAAATTAAAACACATCACATTAAAGGCATCATCATGTACAAATGTTTTGGCACTGTAAAAACTCGGAACTATATATGTATATACATAGCGTGACTGAAAATGTTTTGATTACATCAAAAAAGTATTTGGAAGAGAAAAATTTTGGGTCTTTACACCCATACAACATTGTCTAACAAGTCATGCAAAATACACAATCACCAGAGAGACTCCAATCTCCCTGCACTGCATTGTGCTGAGAGTAACATAGCACTGCACACACTACATGTCTCAGTAGAGAATTAACATTCTCTAGCACCCCCATAGTATGCCTCTGTAGATGTAAAGGCACTTCTCTCCTCCATAGAAGAGGAATGCCGATCGTGAGGCCTTGAAGGTTTCTTTCAACCTCCCGGAGACCTATCACTGGTGCCCTCGGATCTACTGCAACCGGAGCACCCCCATGACGTCTTGGTATTGGTATCTTAGTCAGGTGCACTGCTCCCTTGTCTGCATGTTGAAAACAATACATCCATTAAAAACTCTTCTACGTACCCAAAAAAATATATATACGTTAAAAAACTTAAAACAAAAACTAGACAAGGTGTTGCTTAGTCTCTCACCTGACGCATCCCAATCTTCCCCCGCTGGTAGAATCAAATCCATGTTCCTGCGAAATTCCACCTCGGCATATGGGAAGTCTTCTATCCAAAGATATTGGCGTCTCAGCCAAGCGAATAAGTCATCAGTGAAACGGAACTTTGACTCTGCCACTAGTCTCGGAGACAGACTAGTCCACCATTCCATCCGTGGTTCTCCCACTGGTCGTACCGCCAATGCAATCTAAGGCTGCATCTGGGGGATGTGCTCTAAGAAGAATGAGACCAAGAAAGAGCCATATCTGAACTGTTTCTGCCCCATTCTACATCTCGAAACCTATTCCTTCATGTTTCGAAGAAACCCTACACTCCAGTTAAACAATGTTGGCTCCAAACACTGTACGCCATAAGCTACCTGTGATCTCGATGCCAGATGTCTGCTAGTGCTTCCTGTCACACTCGTGATGGAAAAAAAAATAGACTGAAGGGGTAACTCTCTGATATCTTTGATGGGGATTCTACCCCCCACCAGTCCTGCCCCTGGGACACAATGACGTGCCAGGTACACACCCACTTTCTCTAGAAGCGCCCTATGTCCGAAAAAAGCTATAGGAACCCCTCTTTTCGAGAGGCCAGTCAAGAAATATACATCTTCCAACTTCATGGTTAGAAGCTGTGTTTCGATCTGAAACCCTTGCTCTACGACATCCCACAAGCTGATTATGTACTCAAGTAGAAGAATCTCTTTCTTCATCTTTTGCAATTTGAAGAATTTCAGAAGGCCACAAGCTCTCAACGTGGCCTGCGTGCGAGGACTCTGCAAAGCAGCAAAATCATCGAGCTCGTGCTCTCGTTCCTTCCACTCAATCATGGTCGTTTCGGAAATAACCTACAAACAACAAAAGAACAAAGAATTTCATTATTCAATTTTTTGCAGTTTCTTAAGCAATTTAAAAACTTGAAAGCTATTGCCCATACTGTTCAAATAGAACCACACCCTCTTTTTATCACTCAATAATCATCACGCAGCAATAAAACGTTTTAAAATCAAAATGATTTTCATAATGGCTGCGTGGGTATATTTTTGAGTTTTTTTATGGATTCTTTGACAAAAACGACCTATCTACTCAAGTGTCAAGGCGTTGGCATCTATGCTATCACCCTCTAAAAATGTTTTTGCAAACAAATGTCTCTTTCCCACCGTTTTGATTAGAGGCTGATTTGATCTTTTTTGAAACAACCTAGGGCTTCATTTTTTAATTTAAATATTGCTGTGGAAATGAATATTGAACCATGCAATTGAAAGAAGGGGAGATGAAGATCTACCTGGTCCAAACGGTGAAAGAAACGGTCAACCGCAGCTCCGGTATCAAGCAAAACAAGATCCACCTCCAAAGTGAGAAACTCCACTGCTACTAATCCTTATGCAAATAAAATGGTAAATGAAGATTTTTCTTGTATTACTATTTATAAATTTCCATTTTTTATAAGGTATAGTTATTTGTGGGTTTCTTTGATAATATAATGGCTTCACTAAACCTCTGGATTGTTGTTTTGACACTACAGGTTTCGAAGCATTTCTGATCATTTGTTTACCTTGTCACCCCCACGAGCATAGTCTTAGTTCGTTCTCAAGCTCAAGAATATAAGAACGCACTGGGTAGACTTTTATCTCTTTTTCGGACCCGTATGGACACATGAAAAAGGAACCGCCTGGAGTCATCTTTAAACTCTTTTCAGACTCTCTAAATATGAAAAGATCATCGAGTGATCTTGCTTCCTTTCACACTCGTTAAAAGGTTCGAAAGGGCGTCTTTCGAGTGGTAGTTTATCTCTTTTTTGGCCTAGTGAGACTAATTGTACGAAAAAGGAACTGAGAGAGTTCTCTTTTAAGTATTTTTCCAGACTCTATAATCATGAAAAACCTTCGAGTTTTCTGTCTTTGGACTCGCTAAAACAAACATTGATAGGCCCATATGGGACTGAACCCTTACTTCTTCCAGTTCGTTAAACAAAGGAAGATGAACTTACCGAAGGTGAGTTATATCGAGAATGTGTTACCCTCCTTGAGCTCGTTAAATTAAAAAAGAGGTACTCATCTATCTGTATGGGGGAAAATTTGAAAGAAGCAAGCCAAGCAGTCGCTTGAGAACATTACCAAGTAATTCTTAGAGTCGCCCTTGAACATGGCACTTTGTCTTTTTAATCCACTGAACCTATGCATTGAGCCATCCCTTTGAGTTTCTTTCACTCCTTTGGGTCACCTGACGTAAGTCACAGCATCCACTGCATCATCAAGTTTTGGTCCATGTCATGTTTCTGTTGTTGTGCCTCAGTGTTCAAGGGAAGTATCCGCCTCGAGAGTCAGCCATAAAAAATATCTTGTCTCGATACCCGTGTCAATTCATGTTCATGTGATCTACCAATTACATCTCTTTGTTCATTTCGTGTCGTTGATGGGGGATACATCAAGGCCCTCCTTCGACGAGCCTATTCCTATCGACTTCAACACATTATCTAGGAATTAGACTTAGAAACCAGTTAGTACTTTGGGACCTGCATGCCTCAATGGCAGGCCTCCTCACATCCGACAGCAGGTTTACATCACTGACCTTTGATCAGATGATTCCACAGATGTTCGACTCCAACTCATCCATTCACATTCATTGGAATGTACTAGGATACCTTGGGAATCATTGACATTAATGGTGATCTCCCTCACTCTTGTTAATGGTTTACATCATTGACCGGTAGTCAAGTAGTTTCTGCCATGTTCGACATCAGGACATCTATTCACATGGTTAGATTCGTACTACATTGAGATCGGTAAGAAGACCCTGGGTTGAGTGATCACTTTGATATGTGCTTTTCCCAGGTTGTGAAGGAGTTTCTCTTGCACAATGACACATATATAGTGTTACATAGATCCACTTTGTATTGGTTGTGGCTATGTCTTGTCATCTTGTAGATCCACTGTGTATTTTTCATGGCTACGATCAGTTCAGGTCATCAGAGTATAGATCCACACTGTATCCTCAGTGGCTATACCTTTTTATCAATACTATTATGGATCCGCAGTATATTTTATGGTGGCCATATCTTGCAAGTCTTGATCACCGAAGCATAGGTATGCCTGCCTTGGGTTTGGAACATGTCATAATATTTGTTGGATGTTTGTGTGCAGCTTCTATCAGGTTCTCTACATCTATACCCTTGCTTGAAAGTCTACAAAGTATTTCAGTTATCCGTTCTCATCTTCTAACTTCATACTTTGGGGGGCAATCTGTCACACATCAACATTACTCGCTTTGATAAGTGTCACAAGTGTCACATGTTGCTCGCAAGTGTCACATGTTGCTCACAAGTGTCGCAAGTGTCGTATGTTGCTCACAAGTGTTGCAAGTTTCAAGAAAAGCATACTTCCTTGAAGACGACACTAAGGAGACACTTAAAATGCCTCAAACACTTGATTTGAAGGAAGAGGAATGGATAACTGAAGATAAGAACCTCTTTCCACCTGGAAGAATCATCGAATCTAAGGTTTTAGAAGAGAGCACTCCCCTATATCACCCTTAGGAGTGCTGGCGCTCCCCTATAAAGTGATAGGGAGCATTATAACACCAAACAACCCTTCTGAGGGAGCGCTATGGATTTTTAGAGTGTTTGCGCCCCCCTAAAGCCTACTAGGGGGTGCTATAGCGCTCTGATGGCCTTTTTGGGGGAGTGCTACCTATTCCGGGCAGCAGTTGATCTGTTGAGGAGAATAAGGGGAAGATATTTCAATCTTGGAAGGCATTTGCATTCGAATTCCTGGTTCAGCCATGATCTTAGAAGAAGATCCTTGGCTTAAGGAGGGAAATCCTCAACTTACCCTAAAGATACCTCAAGAGGTTAGGCCTCTCTAAACCTATATAAACAGGCTCTATCATGGTGGAAAAGGGGGAAGAATTGGAAGCATGAAACCTATGATCTCATAGGAAACATAGAGTGAACTGGAGGAAAGTAATCAGTCAAGTTACTGTCATCTAGATCGTGGATATTTTGAGCAAGGGTTAAACAAAGGGGACTTGACGAAGCTGACGCATTTGCATCTATGGTTGTAAGTTACTTCTATCATTGTTCTCATCAATATGACATGCTTGGCCTGTTTCTTTTTAGTTTGTGTTTAATCTCACATGAACTTGTCTCTGATAGATAGATCTATTTCAAGCTAATATCAATAGAGTAGGAAGTGGTTGTACTATTGTTTGTCTACAGGGCTCATCGAGGAGCGAAAAATTGGAGCTCAAATCGGAGCGTGCAGGGACAAATGCCAGTAAAAGGTACTTATTTTTCTCCTTCCTCCTCGCACATTAGTTTGTATAGATCTGAAAGGAAGTCAGTGTCCATGTTAAGCGTCTTTTGTCTTAAGAGTTAAGAGTCTAGCTCTCAAGAGGAGATCTACCTGTCCACAGGGAGATTTGCCTTCAACAGTGTTTGCAAATCAACTGGGCCCCAAATCCCCAAAAAACACCATTTAGGGCCTCAAAACGGCCCCGGAAGTTTGGAACCCGAAAAACTATCGAAAAATTGCCAATATGGAAAACTATTTTTAGAGCCCATGGAATAGGTGAGTGGCCATCGATATCCACTTGGATCAATCCTCCCTCCTTAGGAAGTAATGGTCTCCATTGTGTTGAGTTCTCGGGGGAGAGAGAGAAGCGTTTTTTGAATCTGAATCTTGGTGAGCTGCTTCTCTTGTTGGAGAAGTTGTGTTGCTTAGCTTGTTGAAGGTTGTCATGAACTTGTGGTCGGAAGAGTTGGACCTTTATAAATAGTTTGGTTACCTGAGATGATTGTGTACACAAATAATCATTGTCCTTTGTTGCAATCTTTTTGATCTACTTATGTTGGATAAAAGGTGCTTGTACCAAGGTTGCAGTGTCCTTCTGTGCGCCTTTTGAATAGATTATGAAGAAGCTTAATTTTGTAGTATGATATACTACCTTGCGACATTGTTTAGGTGGGACACTAGTTGGAACTACCTCTGGTATTCTATAGATATGACCCCCCAAAGTAACAATGGCACTACGGGGTCACAACTCATAAACATCATGGTGCTTCCACATATATGGTTGGCCCAAGAGAACATCACAGACATCCAGTCGGGAACCATCACATAATACCTCCTCCTTGAAGGCTTGGATTCCGTATGACAATCAAAACTGTTGGTTGAAACGAATATCTCATCCTTGGTGAAGCCATCTAATGTTGTATGTCTAGAGGTGAGGTGTTGTCGACAATCTCAACTGTTTGATGACCTCTATTGAGATGAGGTTATTCTATCTTCCGTTATCAACAATAAAATGAAACGGGGTCCCCTTCACCCACATATGTGAATGAAAAATGCACCCCCCCCTTCAGGATCTGTTGGTTCTTCTGGTTGAATTGTTGCGGTCGCAACAATAGCAGTGGAGCCTGTGTTGATGATCAGTCTTCTATCAATGTTTTTCTGAATCAGGTTTCAGCTCCTTGTCTTTGATCTCAACCACCAATGACTGTTTTGAGTGACATTCATCGGTGTTGTGCCTAGGTATTTTGTGGAAATCACACCATTTTTCGTTGTCCTTCTTCGTCTTTCTGTGACCCTTCTTTTCTTGTGGCTTGGACTGGTTTTCGGGAGGTTGTTTGTTAGGTCCCTCTTTATCATACTTTGGTTGTCGCAGATTTGCAGACCCAAACTCCCGTTTGTTCTAGTGCTTAAATTTCTACTTKATTTTAACAACATACCAATAGGCAACACCAAGTGATGAGATGTCCAAAAAAATACATTTYACTTTGGATGTATCTGTGTCGACACCCACGATATTTCAAAACCAAATTTTGCTCAGAGTCTTTGATACCCAGCTTGGTGCACAAGGTATGAAAGGTATTGGTGAACTCTGACACTACTTAGCCCTTCTCTTGATGTAGAGTCCTCCATCTCATATGTAGAGTCCTCCATCTCATGTATTGGTCTTCATAGTTGCCAACAGGGTAATATTGTTCCTTGACCGCATCAACAAAAAAATCCCAATTGGGCTCGGCCCCATATATTTCAGACTCCTCTGTGTAACTTTGCTCCCAGTAAGTTTCCCACCAATGTTTGACATGGGGGATATCCTTAAGGAGTGCGAAGCTGATTTTTTCCCTATCGGAAAAATGGTGAACAAAGAAATAACCTTATAGCATATTTAACCATTTGTCTAGGGCATCTGCATCTATCTGAGCTTCAAATACGAGAATATCAAAACTAACCTGTATCTTGAAAGGATATGTTATTCCAAAGTGGTTTATTGATGAATATGAGCCTACTTCTATTGACAAACATTGAAGGATGTGGGAAATATTCTCCATCATTTCATCCCTCTGTCGCGTGAGAGCTTGCTCAAGTAATAGATTGATAGAATCTTCTTCTTCGTCATTTTTATTTTCTTCCTCCATGAAGTTTTTCCTGGGCATGTGAGACCGATTTTCCTCAAGAGAGACAAGCTTGATACCCAACTTTCTATACTCAGACCTCGTCGAGGACATGCACTGAAAAAAACAAAAAAACGATCAAGAGCAACATGCTCTGATACCACTAATCCATATTATTTTCGACATGAAATGAGAGCAGAGATATAAAAAATAAATATATAGAGATAGCTCAGATATCCAATAATATAAAATAAATGTATCAGAGATGCAACCATAAACACAGAGATATAGTAATACACAATTTCTATTAATGAGCGAAAATGTACAGAGACTGTAAAATTACAAAGTGAAAGACTCGCTAGAATGGTGGAAGATTATCTCTAAGAAGAGATGTGATGGTTGCTCGCATTCACAAGAATATTATTATTACAATGAGGCTCCAAAGGAATTTTTAACATAAGTAAAATCCAAAACCCTAACCCCGGAAGATGAAAATCCAAAAGGTTTGTGGGCCCCGATGGGGTTAGTTGATAGGTCAATTTCTTGGGGGTGTAACTTTTGCATATGATCTTCATTTGGGATGCTTGATACACCGTTGGAAATTTCGAATTGAGAAGGATGATTTTTGATTGGCCAAGGTTAGTGGCTTTTCCAATATCATTGGCCCCAAATCCCAAAAAAATGTCGTTTACGGCCTCAAAACAACCCCAAAAGTTTGGAACCCAAAAAATTGTCGAAAAACTGCCAAGATGGAAAATTGTTTTTCGAGCTCATGGAATAGATGGGTGGCCACCAATATCCACCTGGATCAATCCTCCCTCCTTAGTAATAAATGGTCTCCATTGCGTTGAGTTCCCAGGGGAGAGAGAGAAGTGTTTTCTGAATCTAAATCTTGGTGAGCTGCTTCTCTTATTGGAGAAGTTGTGTTGCTTAGCTTGTTGAAGGTTGTCACGAACCTGTGGTTGGAAGGGTTGGACCTTTTTAACCAGTATGGTTACATGAGATGACTGTGTGAAGAACGAATCATTTCCCTTTGTTGCAATCTTGTCGATCTCCTTCTGTTGGATAGATGGTGCTTGTACCGAGGCTGTAGTGGTTGCAATGTCCTATGCACCTTTTGAATAGATTGTGAAGAAGCTAAATTTTGTAGTATGAGATACTACCTTGCGACACTGTTTAGGTGGGAAAATAGTTGGAAATACCTCGGGTATTATGTAGAGATGAACCCCCAAAGTAACAATGACACTATGGGGTCGAGACTCATAAACATCATGGCACTTCCACATATATGGTTGGCCCAAGAGAACATCACAGACATCCAGTGGGGAAACATCACATAATACCTCATCCTTGAAGGGATGGATTCCATATGACAATCGACATTGTTGGTTGACATGAAGATCTTGTCCTTGGCGAAGCCACCCGATGTTGTATGGCTAGAGGTGAGGTGTTGTTGACAATCCCAATTGTTTGACGACCTCTGCTGAGATGAGGTTCTTCTGGCTTCCACTATCAACAATAAAATGTAGTGGGGTTCCCTTCAACCACATATGTGGATGAAAAAGACAGTCCCCCTCTTCAGGATCTGTTGGTTCTTCCGATTGAATCGTTTCGGTCATGACAATAATAGTGGGGCCTGCATCGATGATCTGTCTTCTATGAACATTTTCTTAATCAGATTCTGAATCAGGGTTTGACTCCTTGTCTTTGATCTCGGCCACCAATAACTGTTTTGAGAGACATTCATCAGTGTTGTGCCAGGGGATTTTGTGGAAATCACACCATTTTTTGATGTCCTTCTTTGTATTTCCGTGACCCTTCTTTTCCTATGGCTTGGACTGGTTTTTAGGAGGTTGTTTGTTAGTTCCATCTTTATCATACTCTGGTTGTTGTGGATTTGTAGACCCGAACTCCCGTTTGTTCTGGTGCTTAAATTTCTGCTTGATTTTAACAATATATCGATAGGCAACACCGAGTGATGTGATGTCAAGAAAATCCATTTCACTTTGGATGTATCTATGTAGAGCCCCACGGTATTTCAGAACCAAATGTCGCTCAGATTCTTTGATACCTAGCTTGGTGTGCAAGGTATGAAAGGTATTGGTGAACTCCGACACTGCTTGGCCCCTCTCTTGATGCAGTGTGGTCCATCTCATGTACTGGTCTTCATAGTTTCCAATAGGGTAATATTGTTCCTTGACTGCATCAACAAAAAAATCCCAAGTGGGATCGACCCCATATATTCCAGACTCCTCTTTGGAACTTTGCTCCCAGTAAGTTTCCCACCAATGTTTGACATGGGGGAGAGCCTTAAGGAGTGTGAAGGTGATATTTTCCGTGTCGAAAAAATGGTGAAAAAAGAAATAACCTTCTAGTAGATTTAACGATTTGTCTATGGAATCCACATCTATCCGACCTTCAAATATGAGAATATCAAAATTAACCTGTACCTTGAAAGGAGAAGTGCTTCCAAAGTGGTTTCTTGATGAAGATGTGCTTGCTGCTATTGACAGGCATTGAAGGATGTGGGAAAAATTCTCCATCATTTCATCCCTCTGTCACGTGAGAGCTTGCTCAAGCAATAGATTAATAGAATCTTCGGCTTCATCGTTTTTCTTTTCTTCCTCCATGGAGGTTTTCTTGGGCGTGCAAGACCGATTTTCCTCAAGAGAGATAAGCTCAAGACCCAACTTGTTATACTCAGACTTTGCCGAGGACATGCATTGAAAAAAAAAATGATCAAGAGCAGCCTGCTCTAATACCACTGATCCGAATTATTTTTGACAGAAAATGAGAGCAGAGATATAACAAAGAAATATGCATAGATATCTTATATATCCAATAATATAAMAAAAATGTATCATAGATGCAACCATAAACACAGAGATATAGTAATACACAATTTCTATTAATGAGCGAAAATGTACAAAAACTGTAAAATTACAGAGTGAAAGACTCGCTAGAATGGTGGCATCATATCTCTGAGAAGAGATGTGATAGCTACTCGCATTAGCAAGAAGATGATTGTTACAATGAGGCTCCAAAGGGCTTTTTAACATAAGTAAAATTCAAAACCCTAACCCTGGAAGGTGAAAAGACAAAAGGTTTGCGGGCCCTAATGGGGGTAGTTGATACTTCAACTTCCCGGGGATGTAACTTTTGCATACGATCTCCGTTTGGGGCACTCGATACACCGTTGGAAAGGTTTAACAGAGATGAACGATTTTTTATTGGCCTAGTTCAATACTTTCGGTAGTCTCTTGTGACCCAAGTCCCCAAAAAAACTTCATTTAGGGCCTCAAAATGGCCCCAGAAGTTTGGAACCCGAAAAACTACCAAGATGGAAAAGTATTTTTCAAGCCCGTGGAATAGGTGGGTGGCCGTTGATATCCACTTGAATCAGTTTCCGAGGGAACCATCATCGACAACTGTACCGGTGAGGGAGTTAGTGGAATGTTAGTTGTCCCCATCCAGGGAAGTAACTCACCTGGATCTGGTGAGTAATCAACCTCTTCATCATATTTAGCCATAAGATCTACCCTAACCACTAACAACTC
>JASDQU010013526.1:10755-37955 GCA_032191745.1 Picea mariana | reverse complement strand
TATGGCCACTAAGGTTACCAATTTGCAGTCAGCCCCTGAGCAGATACAGTCAACAGTCCAGTCCAAACGTACAGGCAGGGTATCTAGCCCGAAATCAACTTGAAAGGCTTCCACTCAACATTCTGGGTATACCTTTAAGCGATCCCCATAATACGATTTGACTACTACAATTAGTCAAACCACAGAGGGATAATCTCCATAGCTTTCCTGAATGTGACCTCATGCGTAACCCCTGTGTGAGAGGGGGATCCTAAGTAGACTTATACGACAATTGTATTTGACTCTCCCTAACTCAGGATGCTAATTTTTGTTTTGGAAACTTTGAGGAGTTATTCTCACAACCTAATCCAAAGTACTAGTCCTAGGCTACTGTTGGTGGAGGATCCTAGAAAAGAAAATGTTCTAGATAGTTTTTAATTAGCGTTCATTTTATAGTTGTTCTTTACTCAAAAGGGGTGCATGGAAGTGAAACAGATGGAATGATGAATCAATCCCCAAAAAATGCATTAAAGATGATAAGAATTCATTTCTTTTTGATGAATATCTATTTAAGGGAGAGAGAGAGAGAGTTCTTTTCACTAACAAGCACTAATAAGGAATGTCCTTAAACAAATTTTCTTCAATCAAATCCGATGTGGTGCTAAAACTTTTGGAAATGCCTTCTAATATTCAAAATCAATCATGAAGATGTCTCTTTATTGTTTGTATGTGAATAATGATTAATTCAAAACAACACTTCTCCTACCAATTCATCCTTTTGGATCAAGGAAGCTCAGACAAACACAAGCAGGTTTCGTATAAACAATACACCCTCTTGTTGTGATCAAAAACAAGAAGCAAAAGAAAACAAAACAAAGAAAATCAAGAACTTCACACCAAAAGAAATGTCGAAGAACAATGACCTCAACTAAAACCAAATGAAGAGATTCGTAGACTTCTTATGTCCTTCACTAGAGTTTCTCGCTCAGACAAAAAGGAGAGAAATGCAGTGCATTGGTTTCAAACTCCAAACAGCAGAAAAACTCAAAAATAATGAAGAAGGCTACAAAATCTAAACAACAAGGTATTTGTTCCTCAGAGGGAAGGATGTCAAAGTTGAATGGGAAGAAGCATTGACTCACAGAGAGGCTCATCAAGTGAAATACAGAGATTAGACCCTGAAAAAATCAATTCTGGAAATGTTTTTTGGCCAAAAGAGGGTCGACGCTCTGGTGTAAGGGGCACCAAGCGTTATAGCACTCTATGTAACATACCCAGGAAGTGTTGCTGCTCTGCTAACATAGCCACAGGGGCGCCAGGCTTGAAAAGCTCCTAAAAATGTCAGAAAATCCAAAAATTGCAGTCTAGTTTGGCAATCAAGCTGAGTGTGATGGGGTAGGGAGTCAATCAGCTCAAGAAATCAACCAAAAAGAGTGAACCAGGTCTGAAAAAAATTAAGGGGTAAGGCAAGGTCTATGAGGAGAAATCAAAACCAAACAGTTTCAATTCGAGGCCTCCCCAGTGGAGTCGCCAGTTTCTGTTGAAGGAAAATCTCCCTGTGGACAGGTAGATCTCCTCTTGAGAGCTAGACTCTTAACTCTTAAGACAAAAGATGCTTAACATGGACACTGAATTCCTTTCGGATCTATACAAACTAATGCATGAGGAGGAAGGAGAAAAGAAGTACCTTTTACCGGCGTTTGTCCCTGCACGCTCCAAGTTGAGCTCCGATATTTCTCTCCTCAATAAGCCCTGTAGACAAACAATAGTACAACCACTTCCTACTCTATTGACATTATCTTGAAATAGATCTATCTATCATAGACAATTTCATGGGAGATTAAACACAAACTAGAAAGAAACAGGCCAAGTGTGTCATATTAATGAGAACAATGACAGAAGTAGCTTACAGCCATAGATGCGAATGCGATAGCTTCATCAAGTCCCCTTTGTCTAACCCTTACTTGAAATATCCATGACTTGGATGACAGTAGCTTCACTGATTACTCTCCTCCAGCTCACCGTGTGTTTCCTATGAGATCATAGGTTTCATGCTTGCAATTCTTCCCCCTTTCCACCATCATAGAGCCTTCTTATATACGTTCAGAGAGGCCTAACCTCTTGAGGTATCTTTAGGGTAAGTTGAGGAATTCCCTCCTTAGATCAGGGATCTTCTCCTAAGATCATGGTTGAACCAGGAATTCGAATGCAACTACCTTCCAAACTTGAAAGATCTTCCCCTTATTCTCCTCAACAAATCAACTTCTACCCAGATTAGACAGCGCTCCCTCAAAAGGGGCATCAGGGCACTATAGCGCTCCCTAGTAAGCTCAAGGGGGGCGTCAGCGCTCTAAAACTCTATAGCACTCCTTCAAAGGGGCAGTTTGGTGTTATAACGCTCCCTAGCACCTTATAGGGTAGTGCCAACGCTCCTAAGGGTGAGATAGGGGAGCGCTCTCCCTTAAAACCTTAGTTTGAAATCTTCTTTCAGGTGGCAAGAGATACCTGACTTCAGTTAACCATCCCTCTTCCTCCAAATTAGGTGTTTGAGGTATTCTAAGTGTCTCCTTGGTTTCATCATCATGGAAGTATGCTTTGCTTGACATTTGTGACACCTATGAGTAACATGCGACACTTGTGAGCAACATGCGACACTTACGACACTTATCAAAGCAAGTAATGTTGATGTGTAACACCTTGTGTATTCAAGGATGTCGCGACATATGGGGTTTTTTTTCCAAAGAAGAGGCAATCATGAGAGGAGAGCAACTAGAGTTGATTTACTCTCAATCCAATATGCTATAAGAAATCCTATCAGATGCACCACAGTTGAATTTCGACAAGAACAAACAGAAGATTAGGCCTCATGTTGATGCTATAGTAGGCTCAGCACAGAGAAATCCCACAGATCAGTTGACTAATTAGTTACAGAAGTTATCAATTCAATAGACTGTGGCCAACCAAACTCCTATTTCAGCTGCCCCCATAACCCAAACTTTGGATGTATACAGTGTATAATTGACGGATCTCAAGGGTAACCAACAATCCGAGGAAAAGAGGAAATCTAAAAAAAAGAAGGGTAAGGAGAATAAGAAGGATGTGAATAATCCTAGCAAGGGTGTTGGCCCTTGACCAAGTTTTTAGGATCCTTGGTCATGTTTGACATAGTTTTGCGACTTCGACAGGCTGTCGAAGGTGGAGCGCAAGTCGAAGCAGAGATCATGGGATCTGGGCCCCTCTTTAGGGATTTTTGGGTTTTGGGATTATGTAACAGGTGTGGGGATGTCAGCCCATGGGTTTACCCATGTTTAGGCCCCTTTTGTAATGTATAAATAGAAATCTAGGTGATGTAGGAAGTAGTTCAATCTATGTGATCAAAGAGAGGTTAGACATTGTGCTAAGTGCAACTTGTAAGTGCTTTGTGCATGCTATGTTGAGAACTTGCAGAGCTAAGTGCAAGTGACTGTAAGAGACTGTGAAGAGGATTTGTGATGTAACTTAGGGAAGGAGGATCTAGCGGAGTGTGTGCAGATCTCTTGTCCTCTACGGATTAAGATATCATGGCTTTGTGCATGTAGAAGATTGGCAGAAAGAAATAAAGAAGAACAGTTGGTGGATGTATCCCTAGGGTGGGGGTGAACCATGTATATCTTACATTGTGGTTTCTTTGTGCTTTATGGTTTTTCTCTTGTTTACATGGTTAAATGCTTAGTGCACTGATATATGATTAGAAGGATCTAATATGATAGCTTAGTGTTGAATAATGTGAATGAATGCTAGATTTGATCTATGTTGGTATGCTTAGTGCTTGAATCTATTGGATCTGTGTGAATATTGAACTAATCTATTATTAGGGTTTAGATGCGTTGTAGACTAAGATTGAATATTAATGAACTATAACTACTAAGTTCTCTGTTAAGGTGTTACAATCAAAAATATGTGTCCCAGCTAAGGTTGCAGACATCTGAGTCCTGCAACCACCCATGCCTATGCCTCAGGTAAGACTTCATCTGCTTCGCAGGTGTTGCTGAAAGGGTCGGTAATTAGGGTTTTGTTGGTGAGTTGTTGTAAGCATTGAACCCTGGGTCTGCCCTTGTGCCAACAAATGGTTTTGTTACCGATATCTGAAACTATGATTGCTGGGAACTACAGAAAAGAGAAAGCTTTATGCATAGATCTATTTCCCTAGTGTGCAGTATTCTACTTGACCCGTGAAGCTCTGTGCCAAGAATAAAAGTCGGATCTGAAGAAAAGAAGTAAGACCTGAAATCTTTGTTCTCTGATAATAGTAAAGTAAGAAGTTTTGGTTAAAGAGGTAAGATCTTAAAGCTTTGTGCTCTGATAAAGGTAAGAACGGTGAAAGGTTTTGATTGAAAAAGTAAGATAAGTGGAAATTTTTGTTTCAAAAGTATGGATCTAGGTATGTTTGATAAATTTTGTCCTAGCTTGAAAACTAGGGCACAACTAGATGAAAGAAGGTTTGATATGAGTAGATCTGACAAAATTAGTGAAAGATATGTTATTGCTATGCATAGAAAGAATGTTTGGACTAACAAATGGATGCAGGACCCTAGAAATAATTTTTTGCAGGTTATCTACTATGATCCTAGTGCACGGTACAAGAAAGGTTGGGGATCATTTAAAAGAAAGTGAGGATTAACCCTTTGTTATAGTTGAAGAAGATTGGGACATCTTGCTAAGGAATTCCCTAGTAGAATACCTAATTGTCTTTGTTGTAAATCCATGGATCATGAAGTTTTAGATTTCCCTAGAATGATTGCTAATCTTGACAGAATGAATATGAGACAAGAAAACCCTGAGGGAGGTCAAGAAACTGAGACCATGGAAGAACCCCAGAAAGAATCAGAGAATGTATTGCTACAAATGAAAGAAACCCTAAATGATCATAGAAATATCAACTTATCAGAGATCTTAAAAGAAAAAAAATGCATAGAAGCAAGAATAGGAGACTTCGACATTGACTGTGTTCTAGATGAATAAACATAGGTAAATATCATGACAGAAAGAACTTGGGAAAATTTAGGAAAGCCTGTTATGATTCCTTCATTGGGAGGATTAGGATTATTTAGGGGAAAGTTGATAACCCTATGTGGAAGACTCACCCAGATATCTATGAGTTCTCATGGAACGTCGACAGAGGAAGATTTTGAGGTTATGAAATTTATTGAGAACAATGCCCCATTTTCTATATTACTAGGAAAAACTTGGATTGAAAAGGATCAGGCTAGAAGAAAAGAAGAGGAATTCTTAGAGCAGAAGAAGAAAGAATTAAAAGATTTCATGACTAGGAGGATACCACACTTAATTGAATAACAGGAGAATAGATCGAAGCTACTTCGAACCAGAAACTTGGATGTCGAAGTTGAAATAACACAAGTAGACTCACAGACGAGTAAAGAACCTACCCCAGATAGAGAAGAAGTATTACTCTCTAACCCTATGAAAGAATCTCAACAGCACGAAGGAGATAAGAATCAAAATGGAAAGAGAAATATCGATATGAAGATCACCAGGAAGAAGGATAGAAAGCTCAGTAAGAAGAGAGAAAAGATAGAAAAGTTACAAAGGGTTCTAGAAGGGACTTTGTAGAAGGAAGGTTTGCAAGACTGGAACTTCGTCGAGATATCAGAACAACGCAACATGGCACTTTGCCATGGAGAAGCAATATAGCCATTGAAAGCATTATAATCATTATCTCGATGACCCAAATGGTTAGAACAATAGTAATGGACTGAAGACTCGCCATCAGACCATTGGGACCATACCACAATAGACAAAACCACTTAGTTCTTCGACTGTTGCATCGAGAACACTTTTGCGAATTGTATCCAAGACACTTCATTTCTACCATGCTATGTTTATTGAGATCGACACATGTTCCATTGCATTGCGCACTCATTCATCCACCCGAGTTATCCTATCTAAGTGTGTATGTTGGATGATCTCAGCGCCGCAGAGAAAGTCATTGAAGGAGTTATCATCGATCTCGTGGCCACAAAATTAATGTCTGCAGGTATTCAAGTGTCATCAATGAGAGGAGTGCAAGCCTCTCCATCGATTGCTCATAGATTCGAACCATCCTGACCAGCAACAGAGAAGAGAAACAAGCACTGAGATGACTTGGAAAATGTGAAGCTAATCCTGATTATCCTACCTGACTACATCCTGCCTCTGGCTAGCACTGTGAGTCATGATAGTGTCCCGAGAGACTTTGATTACACCTTGCTTACTGCATACCTCCTGAAGGGGATACATGAAGTTAGAATGAAACAGGATAATATCATGACGTTGAAGTTCAACGAATTCAACCTAAGAGACCACAAGAACCATAGTATGCTCGCTCCTTACAAATACTTGACCAAGACCAAGGGGAAGAACTCAAAAATAATCCCCCATCCATGGACTATGAACCTTACGCAGTCCACCCTCTTGAATGTAATGAAGATTCCACACTTTGGAAGGCACCAGGAGGTTAACGCTTGTGTTAAGCTCCTGCTATCGTGCTACCATGGCAGCTACCTATGGCTAGACCAATGCATCACTTTCGATCCAACGTTGATCCATAGGATCACCGAATTAAGCATGTAGGGACCCGACCCATAGGACTTCTACCGAGGGAAGGCTACAGATCATGCATTGGCACAGAAGATCAAATACACAAATGGCGATGTAGAAAAGGGAACGTGAGGCTACAAGGTAGCTTCCATCCAGAATGGTGTAGTGTGCCTAGCTTTCTAGCTGATCGCAGGAAAGCTCATAAGAAAGAATAGACCTACACAGGTCATAGGATTCATTGTTGACCTTGCCGGGAAATGTGTAGAAGGACTCTAGATCAACTGTGTGAAGTACTTGGTCAACCAGCTAGAACTGGACTGCTACGAAGCTCAGGATCATGGATATGAGTTCCACTTTAGTTGGCTCCTGATCCTCATCGCATTTTCTACTTGGGAGATACCAAAAGGTGTGACCTTCCTAGACATTGAGTCGTTCACGTTGCTCGCTGCGAAGTTCACCACGCTCAGGTACTTGAGTGATATGGGAAAACAGTGGTATTCAAATGTGGTATTTCATATGTACTATATTCAATTGAAGAGGGCTATCGAATTTTTCCCTCGTATGATGCCAAACACCTTGCATCGGTTCTAACCCCTCATGAAGTTTCGCGTAGATCAGCATTTCATTTATATCACCGCGAGTGCAGAAGAGCATAAATAAGAGCTTCAGTCATACTACAAGCTCACAGAGGAGGACCTTGAAGAGATAACCAAGGATTTGTCTGCATATCTCCTCATCCCCGCTGACCCCAAAGAAATTTCAGACCCTGAACTAATCGGCAGCCCTGAGACCACTCATGAAGCAAAGGATACTCCTGGACCCAGTAGAAGGAAGAAGACTGAAGAGGTCCAAAAATTGAGTAGCGCATCGGAAGAAACTGCTTTAGTATCACCTAGTCGAGGGGGTGATGACAAAGTAGATCAAGAAGAGACCAACAAAAAAGTAGATCAGTAGAAGCAAGGTGAAGTAACACTGCCTAGGGATCCTATTGATGAGGTTGATCCCTTGAAGAAAATGAAGTTTTTCTCCATGAAACCCACTTCCTAAAAGAAATCTAGAGCCACCTTGACTAAGATGTAGATTGTGCTCACTATAGATGACTTCGACTTCATCATCGTAGTTGTAGCAAATGCCTCACAGGACATCTTGTAGAAACATGAAGCCAAGCAGGAGGAGATGTATGACAGGATTGAGGTTGAACTCAGAGGGGTACAACAGGCCCTTCAATCCAGCCACACAGTATCCACTATGCCCCTACCATTAGAAGAACCAGAGTTGGAATATGAGCCTACTGAACTTCGTAGACTAGCTGATGTGACTGAAGATCACCTTCATCAAGCACAAGATGACAAAGACCAGGCTACAATGGCCCTGAAACAAGCCCAAGAAGAAATGGTAGAACAATGTCGGGTTGCAAAAAAGGATAAGGATGGCCTTCAAACCAATTTTGAAGAGGATAAATCACAAATCCAGCAATATAAAGAGCAGTTGCTCGTAGAACAACTTGGATTCAAAGAAAAATTCGACAAAGAACTTCACTCTGTGACAAGATTAGAGACAAAGGCAGAAGACCGAGTTGAGAATCAAGTAGCGCAGCTCATGGAATCTATCCATCAACTTCAACAAAGAATAGCAGACTTAGATTTACGAACAGTGACCAGCACTCTACTGGATGTATGAGATAAAAGAGAAGCAATTGATTGAAGCGCATTTGAGATAATCAAGGCCCTCACCATGGAATGTAAACAACTAAGTGATCGCAGTGCCTAGACTTATGAGTGACTCACTGAGGATCCTAAACTAAAGGCATTGGAGTCACAGCTCCAGGAGGTAAAGCAGCAAGCAGAAATAGTACAGCCGCAGTTGAATCCCCTGTCAGTTGTTGAGAGGATGAAGCGATCCCAAGAACAACGCACTGCTCAACAACAGGTCCAAACGATTCGGAGCAAAGTCATGGAAGTGAATCAGAGGCTCCAACCAATATAGGATGAGTCTTGCTAACTATTTGCAGAGATTGAAGGCCGAGGAGAAGAACTGGAGCAAGTTGTCCCTGCAGTTGAACAACGCTTAGAGGGACCTGTCAACAAAGAAGTAATACAAGAGTTTGTCGAGTAGGAGGTTGTGGCACAGAAATAGGTTGAAGAATCTCAAGCCAAGCTAGATGCTTTTGAAGTAGAGCTACCCAGACCAAAGTGACTTGGGATGAGTAACAAGTGAGTTTTTGGGGCCTTTTGGCCCTTGACCAAGTTTTGAGGATCCTTGGTAATGTTTGACCTACGTTTGGGACTTCGACAAGATGTCGAAGGTGGAGCACAAGTCGAAGAGGATATCGTGGGATCTCGGCCCCTCTTTAGGTATTTTTGGGTTTTGGGCTTATGTAACGGGTATGGGGATATCATCCCATGGTTTTACCCATGTTTAGGCCCTTTTTGTAATGTATAAATAGAAATCTAGGCGATGTAGGAAGTAGTTCGATCTATGTGATCGAAGATAGGCTAGACATTGTGATAAGTGTAACCTGTAAGTGCTTTGTGCATGCTATGTTGAGAACTTGCAAAGCTAAGTGCAAGTGATTGTAAGAGACTATGAAGAGGCTTTGTGTTGTAAATCAAGGAAGGAGGATCTAGCAGAGTGTGCGCAGATCTCCTGTCCTCTGTGGAGTAAGATATCATGGCTCTGTGCATGTAGAAGATTGATAGAAAGAAATAAAGAAGAAGAGTTGGTGGGCATAGCCCCAGGGTGGGGGTGAACCATGAATATCCTTCGTTGTGGTTGCTTTGTGCTTTATGGTTGTTCTCTTGTTTACGTGGTTAAATGCTTAGTGCATTGATATATGCTTAGAAGGATATAATATGATAGCTTAGTGATGAATAATGTGAAGTAATGATAGATCGGATCTATGTTGGTATGCTTAGTGCTTGAATCTATTGGATCTGTGTGAATATTGCACTAATATATTATTAGGTTTAAGTTGTGTTGTAGAATAAGACTGAATATTAATGAACTATAACTATTGTTGGCCCTTGACCAAGTTTTGGGAGATCCTTGGTCAAGTTTGACCTATTTTCGGACTTCGAAAGGCTATCGAAGACAGAGTGCAAGACGAAGTAGAGATCATGGGATATTGTCCCCTTTTTTGGTCCTTTTTGGGGTTTGGGATTATTAACAGGTATGGGATGTCGACCCATGGGTTTACCCATGTTTAGGCCTAGTTTGTATGTATAAATAGATGTATAGGCGAGGGGCATCTACAGTGCATCTATGTGATGTTAGATGAATGGCTAAGTGCTAGATCTATGTGATCGAAGGATTGTAAGTGCTTTGTGCATACTATGTGATATTTGTAGAGTTACATGAAAGTAATTGTAATAAGGCTTAGTGTTGTACCCTAGCTCGAGGAAGGAGGATCTGGCGGAGTGCATGTAGATATCCTATCTCCTGTGGAGTATGATTTTGATGCTATGTGCCTGTAAGAAGCTTGACCGAAGATAAAAAAGAAGAAGAGTTGGTGGACATATCCCCAGGATGGGGGTGAACCACGTACATGATGTGTTGCTATGCTTTGTGCTATGTGTTGATGTGGTTTATGTCTTTACTTGCTAAGTGCTTGATATAGATAGATAGATATGTTTATTCTTTGTGCTAACAGTGTATATGGATGCTATATATGACCTATGTGAATGTTCTTAGTGCTTGAATTTGCTAGATCTAATATACCCCTCTATGATAAGTGCTTAGATACATCAGATCTGAATGAATGATGTGATTCTCTGTTTTCTCCGTGGAGTATATAGTGGTTAAATATTGATGAACTATTGGTGCTAAGTTCTCTGTTAAGTATTACAATCACATATATGTGTCCCAGCTAAGGTTGGAGACACCCGAGTCCTTCAACCACCCCTGCCTCTACCTCGGGTAAGACTTCATCTGCTTCGCAGGTGTCACCAAAAGGGCTACTAGTTAGGGTTTTGTTGGTGCATTGTTGTAGCGTTTAACCCTGGGTCTTCCCCTGTGCCAAAAAATGGTTCCATTGTCGGGACTAAAAACTGTGATTGCTGGGAACTAAGGAAGAAGAATCTTTGTGCAAAGATCTATCCTAAAACTATGAAATCTCCATGCATAGATATGTTTCCTTAGTGCGCAACATTCTACTTGACCTGTGAAGCTCTGTCCCAAGAAAAGATGTTAGATATGAAGAAAAGAGGTAAGATCTAGAAGCTCTGTACTTTGATAAAGGTAAGAATAGTGAAAAGATATAGATCCGAAAGCTTTGTACTTTGTAGAAGTAAGATAAGTGGAAATTTTTGTTTCAACAGTATGGATCTAGGTATGTTTGATAGATTTTGTCCTAGCTTGAAAACTAGGGCACTAATAGATGAAAGAAGGTTTGATATGTGTAGATCTGATAAGAATAGTGAAAAATATGTTATACCTATGCATAGAAAGAATGTTTGGACTAACAAGTGGATGCAGGATCCCAGAAAGAAATGTTTGTAGGTTAGATACCATGATCCTAGCATGCAATACAGGAAAGGCTAGGGAACATTTAAAAGAAAGAGAGGATTAACCCTCTATTCCATTTGCAGAAAACCGGGAAATCTTGTTAAGGAATTCCCTGGGAGAAGACCTGGTTGTCTTTGTTGCAAATATATGGACCATGAAGTATTGGATCTGCCTTATGAGACAAGAAAACCATAAGGCAGATCCAAAAACTATGATTATGGAAGAACCCCAGAAAGAATCAGAGAAAGTATTGCTACAGATAAAAGAAACCCTGAATGACCACCGACATGTCAGATTATCAGAGTTCTTCAAAGAAAAATTATGCATTGAAGCAAGAATAGGATAATTTGACATTGATTGTGTTCTAGATGAGGAAACACAGGTAAATATCATGACAGAAAGAACTTGGGAACTTTTAGGGAAGCCTACTATGACTCCTTCATTGGGAGGAATAGGTTTATTTAGAGGAAATTTGATAAACCTATGTCGAAAGCTCAGCCAAATACCTATGCATTCCAATGGGACTTTGACAGAGGAGGATTTTGAGATTGTTAAATTTATTGAGAACAACGCCCCATTTACTATGTTACTAAGAAAACCTTGGATTGAAAAAGATCAGCCCAGAAGGAAAGAAGAAGAAGTTTTAGAGTAGTAGAATCAAGACTTAAAAGATTTCATGACTAGAAGGATCGAACACTTGATTAAAGAACAGAAGAACAGATCGAAGCTATTTAATACCAGATACCTAGATGTCGAAGTTGCAAAAACACTATAAGACCCATAGAAGATTGAAGTACCTATTCCAGATAAAGAAGAAGTATGACCCTCGAACTTTAGGAAAGAATATCAACAACGTGAAGTAACTATGCCAAAAGTAGATAAGACTCAGAATGGAAAAAGGAATACCGAGATGAAGCTCATTGCAAAGAAGGCCAAAAAGCTAAGTAATAAGAGAGATAAGATCAAAAAGTTACAGAAAGTTCCAGAGGGAACTTCGTAGAATGAAAATTTACAAAATTGGATCTTCGTCAAGATAACAGAATAGCGTCACATGGCACTTCTCCATGGTGAAGAAATATATCCGTTGCGAACAATATAACTGTTCGAATGACCCTCTCAACAGGTAGAAAGAAATTTATGGTTTGCCACCAGACCGTTGGACCGCACCATAACGGAAAGAACAGAGTTAATGAAGGCTTATCACCCATTGCAAGAGATTTGTTGCCAAGTTATCTATTTATCCCGTCGCTCCATGCACCGAGAACACTTTTTCTAACCGTGAATCTAAGCTCGCGGACTCATTGATTTTACATAGTGATCTTTGCGTTATTTCCCTCTATCCCATTACAGTGTCTAAGTTACTCCCCAAACCTAAGATTTTCAACCCCGAGCATGTATGTTAGATGAGTTCAGCGTTTCAGAGAAAGTTTTTGAAGAATTTATCATTGAACTCATGACTGAAACAGTAATATTGATGTCTACAGGTGTACAAGCCTCATCGAAAAGAATAGTGCAAGCCTCTCCGTCGACTGCTCGTGAAGTTGGACCATCCCGACCATCAATGGAAAAGAGAACCAAGAACAAAGACGACCTAGCAAATGAGAAGCTGATTCCAACCATATTCCCCAATTACTTCCTGCCTCTGGCTAGCATGGTGAATCGTGATAGCGTACCAAGACATTTCGAGTACACCATAGTTACTACGCACCTCCCGAAGGGGATACGCGCAGTTCAAGCAGACCAGGACAAGATCGCAGCATTGAAGTTCAATGACTTCAACCTCGGAGATCACAAGATCTATGGTATGATCGCCTAGTATAAATACCTAACCAGAATGAAGGGGAAGAATTCAAAGATAATCCCCTAGTTGTGGACGATCAACCTTGCACAGTCCACCCTATTGAATGTCATGAAGATCCCACACTTCAGAAGACACCAGGAAGTCAACACATGTGTCAAGCTGCTACAGTTGTGTTACCATGGCAGATGCTTATGGCTAGACCACCATATTAGAGTTGACCCAATGTTGATCCATAGAATCATAGGACTGAGTACGTAAGGACCTGACCTACAGAATTTTTATCCAGGAAAATCCGCAGATCGGGCGCTGGCATAGAAAATCAAGGATACATATGAAAATGTTGAGAAGGGAACAAGAGGCTACAAGGTAGCTTCCATCCAGAGTGGCACAGTGCGCTTGGCATGCCAACTGATAGCTAGAAATTTAGTAAGGAATAACTGACCTACGCAGGTCACCAGCTTTGTCATTGACCTCGCAGGAAAGTGCGCAGAAGGCCTACAAATGAATTGGGCGAAGTACCTAGTTAACTAGTTGGAACTAGACTGCTAAGAAGCACAGGATCAGGGTTATGAATTTCATTTCAACTGGCTCCTAATCCTCATTGCATTTGTTTCCTGGGAGATGCCGAAAGGTGCGACCTTCCCAGACATAGAGTCGTTCGAACTGCTTGCTGTGAAGTTTGCTACCCTTTGGTATTCAAG
This sequence comes from Picea mariana, assembly GCA_032191745.1. Lineage (NCBI taxonomy): Eukaryota > Viridiplantae > Streptophyta > Pinopsida > Pinales > Pinaceae > Picea > Picea mariana. Next base: position 24,395 of record JASDQU010013526.1, on the reverse strand, counting down.
TGATATTGACAAATAATGGTAGTCAAATGTTGTGTTTCAAACATATTACCTCCAGCTAAAGAGATTCATCGAAGTTGAGCCTCGCATGACTCCAAAAACCTTACAAAGGTTCCGACCCCTAATGAAGTTCAATGCAGATCGACACTTCACCTACATTACAGCGTGAGTAGATGAGCATAAAGAGAAACTCCAGTCATACTATAAACTTACAGAAGAAGATCTTGAGGATATTACTAAGGAATGGTATGTTGACCTCCTTATCCCCGCCAACCCTGTAGAGATATATAATCTTGACAGCCCAGAGGAAACTCATAAAGAATAAAATACACCTAGAACTAGGAGATGGAAGAAGACTAAGGAGATCCAAAATTTAAGAAGCACCTTAGGGAAGACTGCTTCAGTGTCACCTGACCGAGGGGGTGATGACGAAGTAGAATTTGAATATAATCCAGGAAAAGTAACACCGCCTAGAGACGAGGTTTACCCATTGAAGAAGAGGAAGGTTTCCCCCCCCGAAACATTCTTCCCGAAAGAAATTGAAATCCATCATGACCAAGATGCAGACTGTCCTCACCTCCGATGATTTTCACTTCATCATAGTATCCCTAAATGATGATTCACTGGAAATAGTAGAGAAACAAGAAGCCAAGCAGGAACAAATATATGGTATACTTGAAGTCGAAATTTGAGGGGTACAGAAGCCTATTTTGGCTCAAGACTCTCTCGCCACTTACGATCCTTTGGACATAATCTTACCCTCTGATGAGGTGATTTTGGAGGCAATGACTAGGCCGCATAGACCTCGGGACGATCTTCACCACATATCTTATTTCTTACCCAATTTGACGAGACTAGAGGAAGGAGAGTTCACTACGACCATGAATGGATATTCCCCATGTCATGATAACCCTTTTTCCATGCACGGAGTCTATGTCGAGGTAAACATGGAAAGTATAGCTGAAAAAGTCCTATCGGCATCTCTAGAATCCCTGACGTCATGGAAAACTTCTTCGTCAGAGAAGATTGTTACCTCGAAGAGATTCAGATCTATACTGAATTATTTAAAGAGTGTTGCGACATATTTTCCTGGTCTTATGAGGATATTATAGGCATTGACCCACATATAATTGAACACAATATTACAACTTAACCCGATGTTAAGCATGTCTGAAAAAAGCTTCGCCCAGTCAATCCTCACAAGGCAGCGGCCGCAATCAAGGTTCAAGTAGAGAAACTCATCAAGGATGGTTTCATCTATCCAATGCAATTCACGAAATGGGTGTCGAACCCTGTTCCTTTCAACAAAAATCAAGGTACAATACACGTATGTATGGACTTTCATGATTTGAACAAAGCTTTCCCAAAATATAATTTTCCAACCACATTCATTGACTATATTGTTGATGAATGTGCGGGTTGTGAGGTATTTTATTTTATGGATGGTTTTTTTGGGTAAACCAGATTCATATCAAGCCTAATGACCAACATAAAATGACATTTATATGTCCTTGGGGTACATTCACATACAAGAAAATGCCTTTTTTCCTTAAGAATGATAGAACTACTTTTCAGTGGGCCATGTCATTTTCCTTCCACAACCTCAAATACATACTCAAGGCATATCTTGATGATTTGGCATCATGTTCTCATAATATATCTTATCATCCCGCCCATTTACAACTTATCTCTGAGAGGTGTCTCTACTATCGGATTCTCCTTAATCTGAATAAGTGTAGTTCTTTTGTAACATCGGGTCTCTTCTTAGGTTTTATCATGTCAATTAAATGGATCATGGTCGATCCTCTAAATGTTGAGGATATATTTCAATTTCCTCACCCACGCACAACTCCCTAGCTTCAAAGTCTACAGGGGAAATCCAAATTTCTTCGGTGTTTTGTTTCCAACTATGGCAAGATTACTAAAGGGTTTATGTGTCTCTTAAAGAAAGGGGTCCCATTCTGTTGGAATGAAGTGGGTCAGCTCTCTTTCAAATCGTTGAAATGTGCTCTGACATCTACCCCTCTGCTCAGTCCTTTAGATTATGAAAAGGATTTCTTGTTGTATTTGGTTGTCCCAAAGTCTACTATTTTCATGGACTTGATCCAAGAGGATGACACACTTGAAGAGCATGTTATCTACTATCTTAGCCAAGGCTTGGTAGGACCAGAACTCAACTACACATACATTGAGAAACTTGCTTTGGCAATTGTTCATGTTGTCCAACGGTTCTGTCATTACATATTACTTCACAAGACCACCTTTGTAGCTATCATGAACCCTTTTCAATATTTTTTAACATGACAGGTCATCGGTGGGAAAACTAGTTGATGGATAGTCATCCTACAAGAATTTGACTTGGATTTTTTTTCAGCAAAGTCTAAAAAATCATTGGTCTTTACTGAACTAATTTCATAACTTTTGATCGAGAGTGGTAATGATTTTCCCGAAGAGTCATTGGTCAATGGGGATATTTTCCTTATTGCATATTCTGACCCTTGGTATGGATATATACTTGTGTATCTTTAGAATTTGAAGTTCCCTTCTTCTGCTTCTCATGATGAGCGTCAAGAAGTGTCACCCATCCCAGATATTCTCTCGGAAGATGTGGGCACACCCTACTCCCATGTTTCCAGTTATTGTTGTTGGTCCCTTCACCAAGTGGGGGATTGATTTTACTACATGCCACCAAGTTTCATCTAGGAGGAATCACTATATCATCATAGCAATAGACTACTTTACTAAGTGGGTCGATGTTATGCCGACATTCAGCAATCACGAAGAAACGAATGCACTTTTCATTTTTGACCAAATTGTAGCCAGGTTCAGTATTCCGAAGGAGATTGTCATAGACCATGGAAGTCACTTCTAGAACAAGATGATGTATGAGTTAACATCAAAACTAGATTTTGAGAAAGATCATTTTTCACCTTACTACCAACAAGTGAATGGTCAAGTGGAGGTTGTTAATAAGTCTCTCAATACTTTTCTTCAATGGACAATCAATTTGGCCAAGTCGAATTGGCATTTGATGTTGTACTCAAAACTTTGGGCTTATCGAACCTCAATCAAGTTTTCAACTACTTTTTCTCCTTTCCAACTCGTTTACGGGATATAGGCAGTCTTTCCCATAGATTTCCAAATCCTTTCTCTTAAGTTGGTATTGGAACTACTTCCCAACACTAGTCCACTTGAAGAGCATCCTCCATATCTTGAGAAGCTCGATGAGAAGCATCGAGATGCATCCTTAGCTAACGAGGCTCACAAAAAATGTTTCAAGTGTCAGTATGATTGGTCCATCTTCCCTTGAGTTTTCTCCGAAGGAGATCTTATCCTAGTCTATGACCAAGATAAAGAATGTAATGATCCCAAGCCAATTTTTTTTATGGAATCACTAACTAATCACTAATTTCACTATTATTTGTTGTGTATGCATGTTGGCCATGAGCATTTCGGCCTTAGGGTTTATTCAGTTATTCAACCATATATTTATAAAGCATCATTGTCATCATATGAATATCATCAACACTACACAAGATGAGAATACCACAAGCAAATAGTTGAACTTTATTATAAGAAAGCAAGCACCTGATACAATAGAGAAACAGATCTGGAATAGATGGCTTAAAGATAACAATAGATCTGCATACAAAATTCTCCCGAAGATAGAAGTCAAGCCTCCCAAGGGCTATAGTAGAAGATGAAATCTCAACCACAAAATCAGGGTTTAAGCCTAACCCTCAAGCAACTAGTACGGCCTTGCTGACTGTGGGTATGGCTTGTTGAAGACAAATACCCTCAAGGGTTCGTCCCTCCTGAGATAAAGACCTGTAAATGCTACCAACTCTTCCCTAAAGATAGGTCAAGAAAATGGAAGCTTCCTCCTGAAGTATGGAGCTCAAACCCTAAAGCTTCATCCTGAAACTGCAAAAACCCTAGGATGGTACGACCCTCCTGAAACCCTGAATATGGCCAATAGTACGGCCTAGTTGAATATGACCTTCAAATCATTTGAAACTCTCCCGGATGATAGATCGGCCACCTATAAGCACTTGAGAGAAGTCTCAAGGTCAGATCTAGCCTCTAGCCTCCTATATCTGAGAAATATTGAATCACAAGTCATACCCTTCCCCCTGAAATTGTCCCAACCTGCAGTAGATGATGGGGACATGATAACTCCTCCAAGAATCCCTCAAACTGATGAGAAAGGGCTTGTAAGAAAAATCCAAATACTGGAAACCTCTCAAGCTTCTTCCTTATGCTAGATCGATCTCTTCCTCAATGAAAGGTGCGTCTCTGCAAGAAAACCCTAGCTAATACGGCCCTGCTGATCCAATTGGTATGGCCCTTATAGTCCTCCTGAATAGATGATGGTGATAGAATGGTGTGGGTGGATTATTTCATCCTCGAGACCAATCTTGGAGCAAGGTGAGTGGAATATTTCACTAGTGAATTGCTCACTAGGGTTTGTAATATCAAAACCCTAAAAATTGTATGCTCAAGAGCATCAACAAGGAAATACCAAAATCCATAATGAATAATAGGTGTGCCCCAACCTTCTCTTTATACTTTTCTTCTATTTCCCTATTGAGTTAAGTTAACCCCTAGGGTTAAATTCTAACTCAACCTCCAACGCTTATATTCCTTCATTGAGTTATCCTTTAACTCTTTTTTTACCTTTTTATCAAGTCAACTTAATAATAAAACTTTAATTTGGTTGACCCTTCCCCTCAGTGTGAGACTCTGGCCTAGTGGGGATGCCTAGGCCACTAAGTCTTCTCAAAACCTCTTCATCAAGAGGTGGGCGAAATTACAAAGATCTCTTGGGGGTAGGAAAATTCAAACCCATGTGGTTCAAACCATTCATTGTTAAGGAATTTTTAGAAAGGGGTGCCTATCAATTGGTTTATTTTGAGGGTAACACTTTATCGGAGCCTAGAAATGGGATCTACCTTAATAATTATTATGCTTAGATCAGTCACATGGGTGTGACTTCTTGTATATAATGTATAGATTTATTTATACATTTTTGTATTTTTGTTTTCTGGACATGTAGTTTATTGTGTTTCTTGTCACTGTGGCAGATGTCAAATGAATCTGAGGTCTATGTTGGGTTCACAGACTAGGAGATCTAATCAACTAACTGATACATTGGCTAATCATGTATTAGATTGGCATATTTCTTACTTAAAAGTAAAATCACACACATATGTAAATATATTTGTGCAAAATGTTTTATCCATAAAGAAAAAAGATGTATATACAAAATAATGTGTCCAAAAAAATAATGTCATAAGTAAAAAAGTGGGCCATAAAGACTCAAATAGAACCGCTATACATTGTTGGGCTCAAGCCCTCACTCAATAATATGTCTTAACAAAATATTTGGGATAAATCCAAAATAGAACCTCTCTCTCACCTGCCTATACGTCTTACCAATCCCTTGGTGTCCTGCCATTGGTGAGTTATGACATGCCTGCAACACTTTGGCCTTGAAGGTTGATTCAGGAACCAAAAAGATTTGGCCCTTGTAATAGATGAGGTCATTTATAACCTTGAATTTATCATCATGTACCTGTCCATCCAAAAGCTGAAAAGTGAACTGATCATGTGCATACTCCATCACCAAGTGGTCTTTCTAGTCAAATGATACACCTGTAATTGCAAAAATGGATGGCATCTAGGATAATGCATCAGCCACCACGTTGTTGTTCCCCTTGACAAATTCAATGTCAAAGTCATAGGCATGTATTTTGCTTACCCATTTTTGTTGAATTTCATTCAAATCCTTCTGCTCCAATAGGTATTTAAGATTGTTGTGATCTGAATTGACCACAAACCGTGCACCTACCAGATATTTCCGAAATTTGGCTAGTGCGTGCATGATAGCCATCATTTTTTTGTCATAAATGTTGTAGAGTAGCTTAGGACCCCTGCATTTTTGGCTCTCATAGGAAAGAGGGTGCCTATTCTTCATTAGTACGGCCCCTATACCTTCTCCTAAGGCATCACACTACAACGTGAAAGGTAGGCTGAAATCTGGAAGGGATAGGACTGGACACGTGCTCATCACCTTTTTCATCTTATCCACTGTATTTTGAGCTTCATCACTCCATTTGAAGGCTCCCTTTTTATTCAAATCGGTCAAGGGTGCACACAGCTAGGAAAACCCCTTGACAAATTTCCTATAGTACGTGCATATGCCTAGAAACCCCCTCAACTCTATGAGAGTTTTAGGAGTAGGCCACTCCATAATGGCTTTTATTTTATCATGATTCACCTATACCCCCTTTTCTCCAATGATGTGTCCTAAGTAAAGTACCTCTATCATTCCAATCTCACATTTTGATTCCTTGGCGTACAGTGACTGTTTCTCCATGATAGACAAAATTTGATCCAAATGCTGAAGGTGCTCCTCCCATGTCTTGCTATAAATGAGAAAGTCATAAAAAAATACTAACAAGTGTTTCCTCAGTTGTTTGTTGAACACATGGTTCATTCAAGATTGGAATGTGGTTGGGGCGTTGGTTAACCCAAAGAGCATCACCAAGAATGCATAATGGTCGTAATGACACCTAAAAGCTATTTTTGAGATTTCTTCCTCTCTCATCTCGATCTGATGGTAGCCAAAACATAGGTCAATCTTTGTGAAATAGATAGCTCCATGCAATTCATCCAGCAACTCATCAATCCTAGGTATCAAATACCTATTTTTTATTGTCTTTTTATTCAAAGCCCAGAAGTCAATGCACATTTGCATAGTTCCATCTTTCTTCTTAACCATCACTACTGAAGAAGCAAAGGGACTAGAGCTTGGCCTGATGTGACCCATGTCCAAAAGTTCTTTGATGGATTTCTCTATATCATCCTTGTATTTCTTTGGATGCCTATCTGGTTTGGTGATGACTGGTTTATCTCCCATCTCTAGCTCGATGATATGCTCAAACCCCCTGTCTGGTGGAACTCCTGAATGTATCGGCCCAAACACCTTGTTGTGTTTGTCAATGATGTCTTGGATCTTCGAGGTGTAGTGAACCTTAACCTGCTCATCCACACATGCTGAAATCTTACATTCAATTGCATACACGATCCCTTCTCTCCTGAATATGGCTTCCATCCTCTTAGCCATGACTATCTTGGCAGAATTTCATGTCATGCCTTAGAGCACTATTTTTTGTCCACTCTCCTCTGTAAAATAGATTTCCATGGTCTTGTAATTGGTGGTGATAGGCCCTAATGTGTTGAGCCACTGAACTCCTAGAATTATGTTAGTGTCTGGAAGATCCATCACATAGACATCTTGTACCAACTCATGCCTACCCAATGTAAGATTCATACCTGGAATGTACCTGTCACAAGGCATAGTGCTTCCACCTGCTACCTCCACCTTGAACCCTTAAAATTCCACTGTAGGTATATGTCTTCTCTTTAACAATGTTGAGTCAATGAAGTTGTGAGATGCTCCCCCATCAATCAATACTGATACTTTCTGCCCCTCCAAGACTCATCTCATCCTAAAAGTGTTAAATTTGGGCACCCCACTAATATATGCTAAGGTGGCCTTTCCTTCAACCGTATTGTTCTATTCTGGGACCTCCTCTTCTGTTGTCTCTGTGGGTTCATCCTCTATGTTATGTATTTGGCTACAATCTTCCTCCTCCTCATTGTCTGAGGTCACTTCTATGTAGTGCACCTGGCCACGGCCCATGCACTTGTGTGATGGGTTCCATGGTTCTTTGCATGTGAAGAAGATTTTCTTCCTTCTAAGCTCCATCCTGATGTTGTCATCCATTCTGACATGGCCCTTGTCAAACCCCCTTAGGTCACGTCCTCCTTGATTCATTGGTGGTCTCTGATCTCTTCCTCCACTGTTAAGAAGTGGTCTAGGTATAAATTTCATTCTAGCAACTGGTCCTAGGTCCCTCGTCCTCCAAATCGCATCCTGTAGGTTGGTAGTCTTAAAAGCCTTTACCCAACCCTTCAAGGGTTCCATCAACCCTTTAGTGAAGAGCATCATGAGTCTAGTTGGTGATATATCATGCACCATTACTACCAACCTCTAAAATTCTTCAATGTATGCCTCAGCTGTACCTGTTTTCTTGAGCTATGTGAGCTCATGGAAGTGTAGTTCAGGATCTCGTTGATCAAATCTATCAATGAGCCTCTGGGTGAATTCTGTGTAGAACACTATCTAATTGTGGCCTAGTGTGGTGAGTCCATGATACCACCAATCATGAGCCTTGCCATCCAAGTACATAGTGGAAAACTTGATGGATTCCATCTCCCTCATGGGATTAAGCTGCAAATATGTATCCAACTTTTGCACCCATGCCTATGCTCTCATGTTGGTCGTACCATCAAAATATGGGATTTCCATCTTCCCTGCTCTTGATTCAAACTCATAGCTGCTCCTATGGCTCATCCTAGGCTCGTTTTTGAACTTGAATTGGTAGTATTGATCCATGGACATCTGCCTTTGAATCAACATATCCAAGCCATAGTACTCCTTAGTACATTGTGCCATTTTCTCAACAAAGTCATCCACCTATTCTTGTTGCACCTGTTCATCTGTGAATGTGGGAAAGTATGGTCTAGGGTTAGCCCTGCTACCCATTTGTTCATATGATGTGCCTCCTCCATGGCTTCCATGGATCTGGGATTTTTCTCCAGATTATATCTATTTTCACCATGGGATCCACCAAATCCACCAGATCCACCAACCACTTTGTTTCCATACGTCTCAGGGTCCTTTCCCTGATGAGTCATCTGCATCAATAGCTCGGTTATCTGGGTCTGGTTCTCATCAATATTCCTCAGATTCCCATCTACCTTCTTCAAGGTCTCAGTGATTTTGGCATGGCCCTTTGGTTTTTCTCCTGGTTTTCATGTAAATGGTGGACCAAGTTTCCTTATGTGAGGTTTAAGGTTTGTTGGAATTTGTTAAATTTGGCTGCCAAGAAAGAAAATCTCTATGGTTCACGGTCATCTCCTGAACCCTCCATTTCAGCCTTTGTTTCATTGTTTGGTTTCTTCCTTCTGCCCATAAATATACCACTATACCTCTACATGCGCTAATCCTCCCAGGTGTGGACGATCAAAGATTTGATACCACCGTAATGATCACAAGCCAATTTTTTGCATGGAATCACTAACTAATCATTGATTTGACTATTATTTGTTGTGTATGCAGTTTGGCCATGAACATTTCGGCCTTAGGGTTTATTCAGTTATTCAACCATATATTTATAAAGCATCATTGTCATCATATGAATATCATCAACACTACACAAGATGAGAATACCACAAACAAATAGTTGAACTTTATTATAAGAAAGCAAGCACCCGATACAATAGAGAAGCAGATCTGGAATAGATGGCTTAAAGATAACAATAGAGCTGCATACAAAATTCTCCCGAAGATAGAAGTCAAGCCTCCCAAGGGATATAGTAGAAGATGAAATCTCAACCACAATGCTTCTATTCCTTCATTGAGTTATCCTTTAACTCCTTTTTCACCTTTTTATCAAGTCAACTTAAGAATAAAACCTTAGTTTGGTTGACCCTTCCCCTCAGTGTGAGACTCTGGCCTAGTGGGGATGCCTAGGCCACTGAGTCTTCTCGAAACCTCTTCATCAAGAGGTGGGAGACATTACAAAGATCCCTTGGGGGTAGGAAAATTCAAACCCATGTGGTTCAGACCGTTCATTGTTAAGGAAGTTTTAGAAAGGGGTGTCTATCAATTGGTTTATTTTGAGGGTAACACTTTATCAAAGCCTAGAAATGGGATCTACCTTAAGAAGTATTATGCTTAGATCGGTCACCTGGGTGTGACTTCTTTTATATAATGTATACATTTATTTATACATTTTTGTATTTTTGTTTTATGGACATGTAGTTTATTGTGTTTCTTTTCACTGTGGCAGATGTCAAATGAATCTAAGGTCTATGTTGGGTTCACAGACTAGGATATCTAATCAACTAACTGATACATTGGCTAATCATGTATTAGATTGGCATATTTCTCACACATAAAATTAAAATCACACACATACACACATATGTAAATATATTTGTGGAAAATGTTTTACCCATAAAGAAAAAAGATGTATATACAAAATAATGTGTCCAAAAAAATAATGTCATAAGTAAAAAAGTGGGCCATAAAGCCTCAAATAGAACCGCTATACATTTTTGGGCTCAAGCCCTCACTACATAATAGAGTACAAAATATTCCATCGACACATATGTGGTCAAGTACTAGCTATCGCCTAGGCCTGTTGGCCCTAGTATAATGAACTATGGTGTTCGCAAGACATCGAAACAGGTGAAACCAAGTCCTAGGTACCCCTACAACATGTGGTTTCATGTTTGAGGGAAGGTTCTTTATCTCTGCCATCGACAATATATGAGTGAGAGTTGTGAGGTTCCTCTGTACTCATCGCAATACTCTCTCGGCCTCTTCATCTAGTGGTCCTCCTACTACTATTGGTCCTCCTTCCACTGCTAGTCTAACATCTCCTCTAGGATGAAACCTGGTCCTAGTGAAGTTGGTTGGTTGTACTGGTCCCACGTATGTATATAACAAATCACTGTGTTAGTACTTTGACATTACCTTAAAAAAGGATAATATTTAAAAAGATAAAAATAAAATAACTCTAAAAATGTTTGTACCTATATTTTTGTGCTCCTTTCTAGGGGGCATAGGCATATCATGATCCCTCGGGAAACTAATCCCTGTGTAGGGGTAGTCCTTGATCAAAGGAATTTAACGGGCCCACCAGTCAAAGAATTTTTCATCGAATGTCTCATGTACTCTCCCTGCACCGTTGTCGAGGAAACAAAGTTTCCCACAAGCATAATGTCGGAAAGGAGGCAATATGGCCTTGTATTGTCTCTCATGGGATAAGGCTTGACACTCTCTCAAAAAATAAAGTGCACAACATGGTCCCAAAATCAAAGTTTATTTTTTTTCTTTTTTCATAGTTAGTCAGTTTTTTTTTCATATATGTGATCATTGTAGTGCTCCAGTCAAATATGGTGGCATCTATACACCGAGTTCCACAATGCATCTATGCACATGAAGCATGATGAAGTTTTGTGGATCCCGTGATCCACCTAATCATGTAAAGTACTATCCATAGGTTCAGGCTTGTGATCTTATGAATTGGCACATTTGATCCTAATTTCTCAGTACCATCCTCGCAATACATTCCAATGTAATATTCTATGGTGTGTGGTCATGGAGGAAAGGTCCTCAAGTTAATCAGTTCCCCCCTCCTGGAGAGGCCGATCAAAAAGTATATATCCTCAGTCTTCGGAGTCAATGATTGGCCCTCTTTCATGAATGCCTCTACATCTAGGTTCCAATACTCTATCAAATGGTTCAGTAACCTAGGTTGTGCCCTCATGAATGGAAATTGAAATAACTTCCACATGCCACACTGCTTGAGCATGGAAATGGCCCATGGATCCTCCTCTACCAAGACATCTAAATCCTCATGTTCTCTCTCTCGCGAGTGAACATACATCCTATTGCAAAAATGTTAGTGAAGTTAGTCCGTTGTTTCATTTTTTTGAAAGATTAAGAGATGTACATTGGATGTCTTTAAGACAATCACGTATGTACGCGGGTTAAGTGTTACCTTTCCCACATACATACGCGTGGAAAACCTGCGTACACACAGAACTGACCCTTTTCTAGGGCACTCACCCTCTAAACAATAAATGATGAATGAAAAATATGAGAGAGGTCATTTGTACTTACTTGGTTCAGGTTTGAATATATTCCGTCCACCGTATCTCCTTGAATTTTCGTGTTAAAGAAGATGGTTTTTTTACTTTTTGGTTATTTTCCAATTTGCGATGGTTAAAATGAGTTGTCTAGCCCTATTTATAGACTTTTTTGGCTCTTTTTTCCCCAACTTGGTCATCTTTTTCCCTATTCTTGGCTTGGTGGGTACTTGATTTTATTTTTGAGAGATCTTTGGTTCGTTCTTATGAACTTTTTCTTTTGTTTTGGTGTTTTTATGAGACAGGTTACACTCACATCATCCCATGGTAAAGTTGTTTTTCGACACTTGCATATAGGTTAGGTTCTCATCACCTTTCATCTTGCATATTGTTGACTTTTTCCTCTTTTCCATAGGATCGATCCCACCAAAGTGTGACACAAAACCTTCTATTTTGCTTTAGAAGTTTCGTAATTAGGTGGTAGAGCCTTCCTCCACATGGATTCCCTAGGTATATTCTTCGCTACATTTTGGCATCCATGCTATGAGTTTTTTCCATAGGCTTGGGAGTCCTTTTAGTCCCACCATGACTATGTATCGAAGCCCCGTTCTTCTTCATCTTTTTTTGCTCATACCCAATGGACTCCCTAAGAGCATGGTTTGTTGTCTTTCAAGATTTCTAAAAAAACTAAAAGCAACATCTAAAGAGAGATTATTTATTCTTTTCAGTCTCCTTTCGATTACTTAGAAAAATAAGCCACCTTGGAGTCTTCTTCAAGCCATTTTCATACTCTCTAAAATTGAAAATATTGCCAAGCGATCTTGTTGCCTTTCACGCTCATCAAACTAAAATTTGAAGGAACATCTGTATGGCGGTAGTTTATCCCTTTTTCATTCTAGATGGTTAATTTCTGAATAAAGGTATGCCTAGGAGCTTCGGTTCGCTAGGAGAGTATTCGCGGGCGTAATTTTAACACTTTTTCGGGCCTGATGGACTAATTTTTTGAAAAAGGGCCATTCTCCCTCACTTTGGTTTATCTCTTTTTCAGGCCTAGGAGATATCTACAAAAATGGAACCCCCTCGGAGTCCATAGTTAATCTCTTTTCAAACTCCCTAAATATGAAAAGATCACCGAGTGACCTTGTTCCTTTCACACTCGTTAATTGATCTAGAAGGAATATCTATTTCACATAAGTTTAACCCTTTTTTCTGACCCGTAGATTATCCAGGAAAAAGGTATGCCTCGGGAGACATGTCTCATTGGGAGAGTTCTCCTAAGTTATATTTTATACTTTTTCAGGATAAGGGAACTAGACTTAGAAAAAGGTTGTGAGTCCAAAGTTAAGATCTTTTTAGACTCCTTAAAATTGAAAAGATAGTTGAGTGATCTTTTCTCGGTCACACTCGTTAAAATGGTTTTGAAGAGACATCCTTTCAGTGTAATTTTAACCCTTTTCAAACTGATTGGACTAGTTACAAAAAAGGGACACTCTGGAGTCTTCTTTTAGTGTTTTTTAGACTCTATAAATGTGAAAATCCATCGAGCTTACCTTCTCTGGGCTCATAAAACTTTACATGGAAGGAGTCTTGTTGTGTCATCCTTAATCGCATCGCATGTCTCATCATTATGTCTTTGGCCTAATGTCAGCTTCATGTTGTTATTAACTGAACCTTCAAAGCATTACTTAAATGCAAGCCTTGCAACACTTTTTGCCCTTGCGATCTGACACCTTGACCCATGGAGGAATTTTCTCGAGTGTCCTTATCCTACACATCTCTCCTTTCACTAAGCATCAGTATGTTCCATGTGCTTGGAACTAGGTTGTTTTCCCATGACACTCATTCCTCCTTTGTAACATAGCATTCTTTTATTCTTTTTCAAGCTCGTTAAAAATTTGAAAAAGACAAAAAAA
>JASDQU010013526.1:0-10713 GCA_032191745.1 Picea mariana | reverse complement strand
CTCCCTTGGAAAAAGGATATCCTTTCGTTTGATCTCCAAGCATTAGGATCTAGTATGACCTTAGTACATTGTTCTCGTTACATAGAGTTGTGTCCTCCTCCGTTTGGTTAAATCTTGCAAACATATGGAGAGTTTGTGGTGCCTCCTATATCATAGACTTATGTCAATAATATGTTGCCCAAGTCTTATAATTTTGTCATGCTTTTTTCCAAGAGAAGTTTTATCCAACCTGAGTCGGCCATTCTGCAATTGATCTCTTGATTTTCATGAGTCGGCCATCCCAAGAGTTCAATCAAGTTCGGATTCAAAATCAATGAAGTTATATGCCTGATGATCGAGGTCCTCTAGTATTTCCCATACGACATGTTGAAGACCTAAGAGTAGTGATTCTTACACTTCTATTGTAATCCTACCTGAGTTTTGAATATCTTGAATTTTTTTCTCGAGCTATGAAGTTCTCATCTCTAGCCACATGAGTCAATGCTTCCTGAAGATGCATATCATATTGTACTTGTATATTTTCAGATGATTTTTAGATTTAGATCCGATGTGTATTATTCATGGATACACTTTTATTGGAATACACATTAGTCATGTAGCCATGATTACTATATATGACATGGATCTGTAGTATACTTGATTGGCATCCATGCTTAGTTCATCTTGATCATGGGTGTGCCCTCCTTGGAGAGATTATCATTATTTTGCAGATGACATGCTCTTGAAAAATCGTCTCGGGCTCACTCAATTCCATGCCTTCCCACTGTGTAAAGATATTGCAATGCATTTTAGCCATCAGTTTCTCTTTTGACCTCACACATTAGGGGGCATCTTTTATAGTCCCAAAATTCCATATATGTGCATCCAAGACATTGTCCCATCCATTTGCATACTTTGCCAAAAATACTACTAAGGCTTCCTTCTAAAAACAAAAATTATGGATAGCGTATGCATCCTGCTACACTAATAGCCTGCATACACACACGTGTTGCATTCTAGTTAGCCTTCGTACACACGTGTTGCATGCTACTTAGCCTACGTTTACCTCCAAAAGTTAAAAAAATATAAAATTTCACGGAATTCGACGGATTTTACAGGCTATGTAGAGTTTCCTAACCATTTTACCCCTTATATCCCATCCCCAAACCAAATAAACATATTTTTCTCATATAAAAGGAGGTCTTGGGGAGTCATTTAGACACATGAATAAAAGAATAAGAAAACTTTGCCAAAATCTCTTCCCTTTCATTACCAAAGATTTGCATCTCATTCTGAGTTTTAGCCTCAACTTTCCCCTCGAGCCATTCTCCTTATGCAGCCCTTCCTCCTTCCCTTGGTGGTATGCTTTTTGTGAGAATATAATGTGGGATTGATGCACTTGGAGCCATGACAAAGGATCCCAGACTTGGTTGGTAGAGCAGTTGCCAGCAAAGTTTGTAACCTTTTTTATCTTGAATTTGAATAAAAGAGATTATCTTTGTCCGAAAACCTTATGTTTACATGTTCTTGTTAATTTGAGCATTTATATCTATATTTAGGATTTTAAAGTGATTATTAGATATTGTGTATGTTGTCACATTGTATTCATAACCCCTTGCAAGTTAGATTTGGGAGGAGATATGTGATCTAGGAGGAAGCAACAAGTGAAATAGGTCTACACCAACTGTAAGGATTGAAGGTGCACTAATTAACCCTCTCTTTCCTATTTCTCTTATCACTTAGTTTATATGTTTTTGGGGTAGATTAAAGGTAGATCAGTCTAACATACCCAAGATTAAACCTATTGGACTATGCCACACTTACACTCTTGTGGAACTGTATAAATTGTAACATCCCTAGATCACCCAGGTCGAGGACATGTCACTCCATAAAAACAATAATACCAACTATATAAATATATCTAACTTTACACAGACAAATACAATCTAAAAATGCACAGAATTCATGTGGAAATAACAGTAAACATATTCATGCATCATACACATGAAATAACCATAAACATAAAGTATGTATAAATACATAGTATGTAATTCACACACAATTGATACATATCTTTTATAGAAGACCACAAATTGTGTGCAGACCTTCCGCGATCCTCCCATCCTTAGACCACATTGCTCATAACACTCAATAGTGGGTCATCCCCGAGCTGGGACTAAACTCCACCCCAATAAAGGGATTCCTCGCTAGGCTGAGACAAATCAAAAAACAAGAAGGATCTCATTCAAGGAGTCAACTCAAACTAACGGTCTACAGCCTCTCATTCCTCACATGCCTGTCCCACCCTAGGAAGTGTTCCCCTTCTCTTTTCAATAGTCCTTAGGTTTCCCCACTTCCCTTCCATGGCTTCAATAATGGGTCATACAAGAATTCTTAGAGAACTATATTTATAGTTGGGCTCCCTTAAGAAATCACTTTCCCAACAATTCTCTCACCTGGAGAGAGTTTCTCACAAGCCTGACAACTTGTCTCTTCAATCCCATGGGTCTGACAATCCGCTTCTTTGATCCAACTCTCTAGTCAACCGATATAGTCTCAGATGAATAGAAAATGGGCATAGAATAGGTGATGGCAGCAAACACGCTCAGGCTAGGAATGGAGATGGAAGAAATAGAAATTAGTTAAGGAACAGTATTGTCTCGGCTACAATACAATATTGGCTTGGGTACAATACGAGTATGCTTCCAGTGATAGGGAGGTACTGCGTACAACTCATGGGTTGCAGAGGTCGAACAATGGAGGTCTTGGAGTCAAAACGATGGCAGATTCATGAATCGTGAAAAATTCCAGGGTGACTAGGGAGAATGGTGCCCAATGAACTAATATTCCCCACATATAACTGTATGCACCCCGATTGATGCATGGCCCTCTAGGAGCTCGTTCCTCTCCACTTGTAGATCACTCCCCTTGACATAAGAACTTAGGATAATATGAGATTTATCCTTGCCTTATACTTTTGAAATAATAATATAGTATTCCCTTAGAGATAATCCCTCTATCTTAGCCCCTTTTCTAGTCTCTTAGCCCTTCCCTTTCTCTTTCTAGTGGATTTTAGTCCCCCATACTCTTTTATTGTGGTCGGTCTACACATAGTGATGTATTATATTAATGATATGAGTATTTACATATAAAAAAATAATCTCACTGACCTTTAGCATCTCGGTTCTTCAGCCTAATCACCACATAAACCTCCTAGCTTATAATCACCTTGCTCACCAACCTATAAAAAATATTTTAAAATTTCAACTAGGGCTCAGTCTTGGGGTATTGCATTCCCCTCCCTTTATTAATGAACTGTCCTCATTGAATCTTATTTACATATTACCATCAAAATTTTCAAGAATCTTCAAAGAGATGTGGGTATTCTACCTGCATAGCATCTTTGTGCTCCCAAGTTTCATCCTCAGGACTGTACCATGTCCATTGAACCTTTACTAGCTCTATGGCTTGATTCCAGAGTTGCTTGATATTCTGGTCCAGTATGCACACATGATGCATTTTAAAAGCACCTTCTTTCTCCATTTGAATCACATTCCAATCAATAATATGATTAGCATTAGGTAGATACTTTTTTAGCAATGATACATGGAATACATTATGAATAGACATTGATGTGTGTAATGCAAGCATATATGCTATAGGACCAATCATCTCTAGGATTTCAAATGGACCACAATAATGAGCTTCCAATTTTGAACAATTTCCCAACTTTAGGGAACTTTTGTTAGCCTTCACTTTCAAGAATACATGATCACCCACTTTAAATTCCCTATGAAATCTTCCCTTGTCAGCACAGATTTTCTTCCTTTCATGAGCATCTTTTAAATTTTTCTTTATTTTCTACATTTTCTCTTCCATTTCTCTAAGTAAATCAGGCCCAACCACTTCTCTATCTGTTGGTTGTCCCAACTTACTAGTGTGTTTCACGCTCTACCATAAAGTGCCTCGAATGGGCTCATCTTTAGAGATGTTTGATACCCATTGTTATAAGCAAACTATACCAAATGTAGGTATTCTTCCCATTTGTATGGTTTATCCATCACATACATTCTCAACATATCCTCAATCACTTGATTCACCCTCTCTGTTTTCCCATCAAATTATGGATGATAAGTTGTGCTAAAATTCAAATTTGTTCCAAATCCTTTGAATAATCCTTTCCAGAAATTCAATTTTGTATCTCTGTCAAACACAATTGTCTTGGGTATACCATGCAATCTATAAGTTTCCCTCATATAAATATGAGAAATATTATTTTCTTTGTGAGTGAGCTTCACAATAATGAAATGGTCACTTTAGTAATCCCATCCCCCACTACCATGATAGAATCATGTTTCTTGCTTGTTCTGGGTAGTTTGGTGATAAAATCCATTGTTACCACTTCCCATTTCCACTCAGGAATGGATAAGGGTTGCAGCAACCCAGCTGGGTGTCTATGCTCAGCCTTGACCTTTTGACACTCAAAACATTTGGAAAGGTACTCAACAACTTCTTTCTTCATGTCTGGCCAATGATATTAGTTGTTGACATCTGCAATAGTTTTCTGATACCCTAGGTGTCTAGCATAAGGTATGTCATTAATTTCTCTCAATATTTTATTTTTCAATTATTAGGAATTAGGTACATAAATTATGCCTTTATACTTGAGAGTTTCATCAATTCCTATCTTGTTGTCCTCATTTTTATGCTACAAAATACCTTGGTTTAATTTTTCCATTAATTCCATGTATTGCAAATCTAATTTTCCAGCCTCTAAGATTCTATCTTTCAAATCATATTGGTACATGTTGATGGTTGTAGCATGCAACTCATGCACTCTTATGATGAGTGCATCATCCACCTTGTTCTCTTTCCCTTTGATATGATTTATATCAAAGTCATATTCACTGATAAATTCCAACCACCTGCTATGCCTGGCATTTAGAGTTGGTTGATCAAATAAATATTTCAGACCATTATGGTATGTCCTCAACTCAAACCTTTTCCCCATGAGGTAGTGCCTCCACTTCTCCAAGGCATGCATTATGGTTTCCAACTCCAAATCATGAGTGGCATAATCCCTTTCATGCTCCTTCAACTTCCTTGATCCATAACACACAACATACCCATTTTGACTAAGGACTCCACCAAGTCCCTCTTTACATGCATCTGTGCATACAATGAAATATTCATTTGGATCAACAATCCTTAGTATTGGAGCACTAGTTAATAGTTGCTTCAAATGTTGGAAACTCTTTTCACACTCCAATGTCCACCGAAACTTCACTCCCTTCTTTTGCAAGGAAGTGATTGGGTGTGCAATCTTTGATAATCTTTCAAAAATCTTTTGTAGTAACCTGCAAGGCCCATGAAGGATCTGACTTCTGTCACATTCTTAGGTGTTGACCATCCTCTAATGCCCTCAATATTTTTTAGGATCCACTGGTATCCCTTCCTCGGATATGATATTCCCCAAATAATGATTTTGGTTCTGATAAAATGAGCACTTGCTCAATTTGGCATACAATTGTTGCTCCCTTAATACTTGGAATGCCCTCTTCAAGTGTTTCTCATGATCTTCTTCCAAATTGGAATATATAAGAATGTTATCCAAAAATACAATGACAAACTTATCTAAGTATTCTCTAAAAATAGCATTCATTAAACACATGAAGGCATCTGGTGCATTTGATAACCCAAATGGCACCACTGTGAACTCATAATGACCATGCCTTGTTCTGAAATCAGTCTTGTTGATGTCTTCATCTTTAATTCTTACCTGATATGTATTTTGGAAAATATTTTTGCATTCTTTAACTAATCAAAGAGGTTATCGACGCCTGGAAAAGGATACTTATTCTTTACTGTTACTTTGTTCAAATTCTTGAATTCAATACAAAGTCTCAATGTTCCATCCTTCTTCTTCACAAATAAAACTGGAGTGCCCCAAGGAGACACACTTGGGCATATATACCCCTTCTTCAGAATCTCTTCAAGTTGCATTTGCAACTCCTTTAATTATGGTGTACTCATCTTGTAAGGGGCCTTGGATACTAGAGTTTCTCCAGGAATCATATTTATAGAGAAATCAATATCTCTTTTAGGGGGTAATTTTGGTATTTATTTAAATATATCCTCAAACTCCTTTAGGACTACATAATATTCAATATTTGACACCTTATCCTTAGGTATTTCTTCCATATGACCTACAAATAATTGACGTCCTTTTTTGTAACATTTCTTCATTTGTAACATTGAAATTTATCTTATAGTTACTGCCCTGGGAATTCCCTACACTATCCTTAGGTTCCCTTCTTCATCCAAGCAAGTAAATGCTTTACTATAACAATATAGGATAGCATGGTGTTGCTCCAACCAATCCATACCAATTATACAGTCATAGGAACAATAAAGCAAATATGTTCAAATCTTCCCTAGTGCTTAGTCCATTCATGCCCACTAGACATGACTTAACCATCTCGTTAACTTTTAATTTGGCTCACGTAGCCAGCTGCACCAACCAAGATTTTCCATGCTTGATTCTTGGAAAATAAAATCTTTCCACCATCTTAGGATATATATAACTATGAATAGTTCCTTAATCAATTAAATTTGCAATGGTTTGGTTGTTGATCATACCTTCCACTTCAATCATGTGTGATTGAAACTCAGCTTGCTTGTTGTTCAGGGATGCATAGATCCTGGGTACATTCCTGTGCATGTCCTCCACTATTTCAGCTTGTTGTACGTTGTGAACAACTCTCACTTTTTCACTTCTGTGAGGAAAATATCTATACTTATGATCTCCTTTACATCCCCAACATTAAATAAGTGGTTTCCTTGGCCTTTTCCCACATGTCTCAATCGTTCTGGGCTCTGTTGGCCCTTGACCAAGTTTTGAAGAAACATTGGTTGTGTTTGACCACTTTTGGGACTTCGATAGGCTAGTCGAAGATGGAGTGCCCAGACAGAGCAGAGATCGTGGGATCTCACTCATTTTGCGACCTTGTGGACCCAGCAAAGGGTTTATGTAACGGGTTATGGGATGTCATCCCATGGGTTTATCCATGTTTAGGCCTTTTTGTAAATGTATAAATAAGAAGTAGCTAAGTGATGTAAGTAGTAGAGTTAGCTATGTGCACAATATGTTTGGCTCAGTGCAAGTTGGAAGTTTCTTTGTGCAATCTGGTTGTGTAAAGTAAGGCTTTTTGCTATTAAGGAGTTGGCTCTATGCCTTGACCTGATTTTGGGGAAGGTGGATCTAGTGCGTTGTGCACAAATCACCTGTCCACTATGGAGTTGGGATCTGTGGCTTTGTGCACAGGAGAAAAGGAGTGTAAGAATATTGAACACTACTAAAGAAGAAGAAGAAGTTTGTGGACGTAACCCACACTAGGGTGAACCACGTATATCTTGTGTCTTGATATGATTTGTGTGATGTTGTTTATGTGGTTATTTTCTTAGTGTTATTTTTATTATGTATAATGAATGCACCTGATGTTGTAGCTTAGTGCTTAATTGTGTAAATGAATTCTAGATCTAAGCTAATGCTATGTGCTAAGAGGTTTTAAGGGATTAATCTTCATTTTTACTGCACTTATATGTAATAAGGATTGATCTATGATGTGAATGAGAATCATAATATAAGCCATATTATTGGCTAAGTGCTCTATTAAGTGTTTTAATCACATATCTGTGTCCCATCCTGGTTGTATACACTTGAGTCCTACAAGCCCCCTGCCTCTACCTCGGGTGAGACTTCATCTGCTTCGCAGGTGTTGATGAAAGGGCTAGTAGTTAGGGTTTTGTTGGTATGATGATGAAGTGTTGAACCCCAGTTCTACCCCTGTGCCAACAAATGGTTCCGTTTTTGTGACATGAAACTGTGATTGCTAGGAACTAAAGAAAAGAGAAAGCCTTGTGCATAGATCTGATGTTGTAGTGAACAATATTCTACTTGACTTGCGAGGCTCTAGACTAAGAAAGAAACTAGATCTAAAGAAAAGAGGTAATATCTTAAAGCTTTGTCCTCTGGTGAAGGTAAGATAAGTGAAAATTTGTGCTTTGAACAATATGAATCTAGGTATGTTTGATAGGTTTTTTCCTAGTATGAAAACTAGGGCACCGTTAGAAGAAAGAGTTGATCTGAATAAATTTGATAGAAATAGAGAAAGATATATTATTCCTATGCATAGAAAGAAGTTTTGGACTAATAAGTGGATGCAAGAACCTAGAAATATTTTTTGTAGATTGTAGTTCCAACATGATGATCCCAGTGCACAGTACAAAAGAGGTTGGGGATCATTTAAAAGAAAAATAAGATTAACATTATGTTATAATTGTAGAAGACCGGGACATCTTGCTAAAGAATTCTGTGGTATAGGCCCTATTTGTCTTTGTTGTAAATCTATTGGTCATGAGGTTGAGGATTGTCCAAGAATGATTGCTAAAGTTGAAAAGATGAACATGAGACAAGAAAACTATAAAGAAGGTCAAGAGATTAAGGATATGTTAGAAAACTAGAAAGAGAAAGAATCAGAGAAATCACAAACTATGTTAAAACAAGTAATGGGTTATCGAAGAGACATCAGTTTACCAGAGATATAAAAGAAAAATAGTGCATAGTTACAAGGATAGAATACTTCGACATAGACTGTGTATTGGATGAAGAAACGCATGTGAATATTATGCAAAAAAGCACTTGGGAAATTTTGGGAAAGCCTGCTATGATACCTTCATTGGGAAGGATAGGCTTGTTTAAAGGAAAGATGATAACCCTATCTGGAAGAGTTACTAATGTACCTATGATTTCTCATGAAACATCGACTGAAGAAGAATTTGAAGTCATTAAGTTTATTGAGAACAATGCCCCTTTCCCACTTTTGTTAGGAAAGACTTGGATTGAAAAAGATCAGATTGGAAGGAAAACAGAGGAGGAAGCTACAGAAAACAAAAATCAAGAACTAAGGGATCTCATAGCTAGAATAATAGATCAAATGATAGAAGAATGAGAAGTTGAGTCGAAGCAGCAGAGGGCAAGAGAACTAGTTGTTGAAGTTGAAAGAACACAAGAAGACTTGAAGAACCCTTCCATGCAAGAAAGAAGAATACCTACCAAGGAGTTAATGAGAGAAGAGGTATCACCTTCAAACCCTTTGAAAGAACATCGACAGTGTGAAGTTACCATGCTAAGAGAAGATAAGAATAAAAATGGAAAGAGGAATCTAGAGACTCAAATCACAGGAAAGAAAGCAAGAAACCTCAGTAAGAAGAAAGCCAAGTTAGAAAAACTATGGGAAGTTTCAGAAAATACTTCGCAGGAGGCAGATCTATAGAAGTTGAACCTTGCCAGAATAGCAGAACCATGTAGAATGGGGCTTTTCCACAGTGAAGCTATATGATGGTTGGAGACACCCCAATAGTTATAATAACTCTCCAAAATGGCTAGAAACACAGTTATTGCTGGAAAGACCATTGTTGGACTGTTGGGACCACACCATAATGGATGGATTTGTATTGATTTAGGAATTCCTACCCGTTGAAAGAATCTATTACGACGCTAATTATTTATCCCACTGGAAGCTACATCAGGACCACTTTTTGAAAACCATGATATATGAGCTAATAGAGAATCCATTGTATCATGATGTGCTTTCGAGACCTCACCATCCATCTAATTACCTCGCTTGTCTGTTCACCTACCTTTTTTATTTGATTACGAGTGTGAATGTCGAACGCATATAACATGTTAGAGAAGTCTGTGGAGGAGATTCTAGTGGAGATCATTGCTGAGAAAGTTATGTCTGTAGGAATACATACGTCGACGATAGGAGGATTGCAAGCATCCCCCTCGATTGCATGTCATTCTAGTCGGACCTGATGGACACACCTACCACACTTAGAGGGGGGGTGAATGAGTGTGGGGCTCTTTTTCCCAAAGCTTCCCTCTTGCCCAAAACTTATCAATTTGCATTCAACATTTATTCATTATCCATTGCTGTCATTTATAACCAATTAGATGTGAGCACATATCAGCAACATNACTCTATATGCAAGACTCAGCTTACACCCTCAGCATCAACTGAGATGAGGCAACAATCCTCAATAGATATAAATCTGTCAACAGGTACGCGACCTGTACGTAGTGCAGCCCGCGTGTGAACGCACTCTAGCTCACTACAGCCTGAATGTGAACGCGGCCAGTGTATAATGCAATAAGCGTCTACTTCTAAGCAACTAGGGTTTTTCTTTTCTTCACATGCTTAGAACTCTTTTGTCTTCCACTGTCTAAACTGACCCACAACCAGTCACAATACGTCCAAGCTCTCCAATAGATTTCTCATGCTCCACAATAAGTCAATATGAATGCTATCTTAATCATGTATAAATAGCTAGTATACCATAGCAATCATGTCACTACTGAATCACAAGAGTGTTTCTCACTCCATCAACCAAATCAACCAAACTGAGCCACATCATAGAAGCCATACCAAGAATTCCCTAAGCATTCACAACATATCAAACAATAGCATCTATCAAGACAATAATGTAACCATACCAGTGTCTTAGTGATAGATCTGAGGCCATAGAATGCAGATCTAGAACCTGCCTCATCATCCAAGAGCTTGGCACCAGCTCAAACACAAATCTCAATGAGGTTATTCAGTCCACACTCCCTATACATAGTCATCCCACATGTACACTCACCGTATACATAGCCAACCCATGTGTACA
>JASDQU010013525.1:214451-257711 GCA_032191745.1 Picea mariana | reverse complement strand
TTTTACATTTTCATCATCAATTGGGAATCATATTTCCATACAACATTGTTTCCAAAACTTCACAACAACATTTTATCTCTCCCCACGACATATTTCAGAAAACTCATTATGGATAAATCTCACCCTTTGAATGAAAGTCATGGACATCTTGTACTCATTATTTGTGTTATGATCTCATGCCAATAAATTTTCTTCTGAATATGTTAAGCCAACATAAATTATGCATTTGATTGTCTCAAAAATAGGGTTATTGGGATATTCTTGCATCAATTCTCTTCTAGCATATGTAGAATGATTTCCTCCAATCACCTAATATTTGTAGTCGAAACATTTTGATCTATCGCTAGGAACTCCCTGTTGAGACTACTTTGTGCTTCCATGATTTCCTTCCACATTCTATTTTCCCCAATTCTTTACTCCATTTATCTTCCCTCTTCTACACCTCCCCTTATCCCCTTTTTATTTTATCCCTTATTTTATCCCTTTCTGGTTAGTGTACTTAGTCATATTTCAGTTTCGTGGGTTCATGGGTTGGTGGGCCTTCATTTCCACCCACTTACTTATTTCATAAGTTTGTTTTAACACTTAGCCATATTTTAGTTTCGCGGGTTCGCATGTTCGAATTTTCACTCTCCATTTTTCGTGACCTTCACTTTGCACCCCAAATTTCGTGATCTATGTTTCGACCATCATCCTTGTCGCAGGGGTTGGGCTCCAAAGTATTTCATTCTTCTTGCATGCAAGTCCGACTGACCGTTCCTTTACACTTAGTATATTTTTTGATCATCTCTCCAACCACGGGTTCATGGGTTCACAAAAATCTTATATTGGAATTCTCTCTTGCCTGTTCCAGCCCTTTTGTTGCTTTTCTCATTACAAATTAAGTGTTGTTTAATGCTAACAACTATTGTGCAGGCCTCGAAAAGATTATCATTAATAGTGAAAAGGATCGAGGAATTATTCATTAAATCTCATTAAATATTCATTTTCCAAGGGATTAAAATGTCATTATCTTTCCAAAAAGATTTATTTGAGATTATTATCGAATTGAAGAAATAGTTTCCTCAACCTATGGTAGCATCAACTAGACAACCGTTTTGTGCTGATACTTTGAATATCTTTGGTTGTGAAGACCAAAAATTCCAGTGGTCAAGAGCATAATTGTATTATTCTTCCCCTCCTACACAAAAAGATGGGAATGTAATTTAGATATCTGGAATCGCTCATGCTGGATGTGTTCCTAAGGTTTTTGATTGTAAGGAAATCGTTGCATGATGTGTGGACAAGTATGTACCAAATCAAAGAATCATACAATTCCAGGGTCATTATCTGATTTCTCTTTCACCTCAAGTCTTCCGCAAGATGTTAAATCTATCAGAGCCAACTCTTACTTTCAAAGGTGAAGATTGCAGAGAATGTTTGAGGAAACATAACAATGGGCTTGACCTCCTGTCGAAATATTTGGAGAATCTTGCATCTGTTCCAGTAGACATAACCATAATCTAGGTTGAGTCTTTAAAAAATCCCCATCGAGAAATTTCATGGCTATTTACCAGGGTGATAGGTCAAGAAAACACTGCTTCCATCTCTCACATGATTTTATATATTCTATTTTACAATTCAAGAACAACCCATTTTTTATTGGGGAAAACTCATTTCTATTGAAATATCTTCCCAATTATCACACTATAAAAAGGACAGAAAATTGTTTATGGCCTCTTATTTGATATTTTCTATTGTGCATTGTTGCCAATTCCCAAACTTAACCATTAGTAAAAGGGTGAATTTCGAAACAAATCCAATTACCTTTTGGTATCAGGCATTGTGGAGGCATAAGACCCATCTATTTTTCTGTGAAGTTTATAATGATTTTGTTTCGGTCTTCAAAAAACTTTTGTTGGGCGAAAACACTCCAAGGATATCCGATGAAGCTACCATATTTTTAGAGAAAAAGGGGACAATAGAGAAAATGGAGAATCATAGTATCATAAGGATATTTTTCTCAAAAGAGAATCCTTCGTTTCTCTCGTATTACATATTTGATAAACTATTTATTACAGAGGCAGCGAGACAATATAACTTCTGGTTACATTTTTTCCATGAAAAAATGTAAAAAATGATTTATTCCCTTGCCATGGAAGATTGGAGAGTTCATTTTCAGAAATATAAACAAAATTGACGAATTTGCAAATCATTTTAACAATGTGAGTTTAAAATATGTTGAAAAGATCAAAGGTTTTGATCCAAACAAAATATTTGTGGACATATGTTATCACTGGGTTTTAGTAACTCCTTCATTCAAATTGTCTTGAACGAAGAAGAAAAGGGTAACGACCAAAGCACTCATGTACATAATGTTGGCGATTTAGAAACATTACTTAGCAGTATTAATCTTTACATGCAAAGGAGAAAAGGTCCCAGTGAAAGAAGTGTTCAATCTCCAGCTGTCACTCCTAAGAGTACTACATCCAAGAGCAGTGCTCCAACAACCCACCCAATTAAAAGTATTTTCAACAATAGTTCCAGTGGAGGGGGAGAGAAGAATCCTTCCCCTGGAAAAATTAAAAATTCACACAATTTTCCCATGAGAAAGAAAAGAAAAAACTTAGTACAAGAGGAAGAAGATAATCTTATAGAAAATGACATTCAAAGATTTTCCTTGGAGGATATGAAACTAGAACCATACATTGAAATTATTTTTCCTACAATAGAACAACATGAACATATGGCTCAACAAGATTCTTTATGGAAGTCATTAAAAATGAGACCTTTAGTGAAGAAGAATCCTTCACTTTTCAAAGTGTTGTTTTTGAAAAAGAATCTAAATAAGTTGATTATAAAAAGAAGTGACCAAAAGAATAAAAAGGGAAAGGCCCGCTCAGAGGTCGACCTAAAGTATATGTGACCATCCTAGATTTACAAAATCCATAGGGAAACTGAGGATGCACTCGACGACTCTATTGATGGTCTAGAGGTTGAGAATGACAAATTAAAAGAGAAGATCAAAGAATTGGAGACTTCCTTGATACATCTTCCAATCCTCGCCAGTTCTTTGACAATGATCAAACCAACTACACCCAGTATTAAGTTAAAGGGATATTCAATTTTTCTCACGGTGGTCTGAAGTTATGTTGAGAAAAATATTAAAAAGAAAATGTCATTGATAATAAAAGCATGGGAGGTATCAAACAATATTGTTTCTTTTGGTTCAAGGGCACATGCATTTTATGAATATATCCAAGTTGATTTAAAGAATGAAGAAGGATTCTACACAGACATTTTTTTACCATTTGGGATAAAAGTATCAAACATGACATAATTGAAAAGGAGAGAAGAAGATCTTCCTTCTCCAAGTCGGATTAAACAACCGAATGCCTGTTGGAAAGAAAAGATCAAGAATTTGAGTAACATTGTCCAAGCATGCAATGACGCCATAGTGAAAAGAGAAGTATTATTCATAAGGCTCACATAGATAGATTTGATAGGAAACACTGATGAGGGGCAATATCCTAAATTAATTTTTAATTCAATGTTTATGACAAGGCAAAAATTTGATGAACAAATGGAGATATTAAAGGGATTATCGGCTGAGAAATTTAATGGCATAATTGAATATGGAAAATAAGAGATAGATAATTGGTTGGTTGATTATTCTATAAAAAATCAAGATATTGAGGAGGAAATCCATGACATTTCTCATGATCTAAGAGATTTAGAAAGTGAATTGTTTAATAAAAAAATTAGGCATGAAATAAATGTTGCGCCAATGAAAATTTATATTGAATATTGGTTTAAGAAGGAAATTGATAAATTAACTAAAGAAGGCCAAGAAACAATAGTTGAGATGGTTCCTATAATCGTCAACAAGGAGAATAAAAGGACAACAACAAACAAGTAAAAAGAGGAGAGATACCGTCATAGTAAGTTTATGTTGATCACATCTTGCTTTCTTTATTAGTTTTTCATCCAATTTATGTTGATGTTAATATAAAGGTTTAACCGAAATTTGATAACTTCTTCTTGTCTTCTTTCCAGGTCTTGCTACTCTGATTGCACCCACATTCTTCTCTCCATAGTTTACTTCTTGTTCATATTTACTTTTATGGTCCGCGAGAGCCCCAATCCGAGTCCTCTAGACAAATGCATTTTAATTTCAAACTTTGTAACAGACTTTAATATGTTTTCATAAATCCCAAGAGAACCAATTCAGGATTAGTTTTGACAATGTTTTATAACCTTGAGTTTTGCATATAAAATATTTGAGATTGATCTATCATTTTCTTCATTTGATCTCCACACGTGTCTACTCTATTAAAGTTCTTTTATGCATACAAATCATTTTCTTTTATTTTTATATGTGAACATAAATCTTTAGTTTGCTATGATGGATGTGAGGAAATTTTGCTTATGTTTTCAAATGTGTGATGTATGAGGTTCCTGGTCATCTCTCAGGAATTCTATTTAAATAAAACATTTTATTTTCTGCAACTTTTATCTTTCTTTGAATACCATGGTTGGTTTTTTTATTTTTTGCAAAGTAATATATCATTTTGAAAATCTAGAACTCAAAGATTATTATAAAATAGAGAGGAGTACCACCTCTATAAAAACACAGGAGGATTTATATCCTCGTGAGGTTGTCGTTTCATTCCTTGATAGATTCAAGCGTCAACACTTCCATTGGGTCAACAAGAACTAGGTAGTCAACCACATGTGCATATGGATTGTACCTAATCAATGCTTTCAAATTGTGAATATGCAAGTGATGCGGTTTTCTAATTTGATATTTTTCTTTCCCTTTTGTGGCTTTATAAAGCTTCTTCACATTCAACTAAAATGTATGGCCATCATCAACTAAGTTCACCATCCTCAATCTATTTCAAATGGCGTTTTGTGTATTTTTCATAATACTATCCTCTAGATCAACACCTAATGTTATTATTACTCTGTTACCTTTAGGACTTTCATTATAATATTTAGAGCTAACAATGGCTTCTTCATCATCAAAAACATTTTCTTTCTTCCTCTTATGATCTAAATGGGTTTCATTGATTTCTTCATAATCAATAGGAATGGAATCATCCTCGACCATCGCTCTTTTGCATTTCTCTTATTTATTCTTCTTGGAAGAATGAGTGATAACCTGATTGGGAATAATCTCAACAAAATATTCATTTGGAGTTTCTTCATCTTCAAATGGAACATTTTTAGGATTTCTAGAATGAGGAATTTTCTTTCTTCTTTCATGTTCTTGTCTGTCTACTCTTGCAACTTCAACTTCTGTTAATTTTTTTTTTCTTTTTCCTTCCTTCTTGTGCCTTATCGATATGAAAGGCATTGGTGGCTTCCATGATATTTTTCTCTTTAGATTAAATCCCCACTAACATATTTGAAGTTCGTTCAAAAAAATCCTATAAAAATAAAATATAACACTTCTGTGTTGAATTAAATTAAAAAATTAACATGATACTAAAAATAATACATGATATAAAAATAAAAATAAGCAAACTTACATTGTCTTTCTCAATGTCTTCAACGATATATGCACATAATTCTATAAAACATTTATCCATGTTATAATTATTCAATTTCAAACAATATCTAATCTTGATATAAGTCCTGGCTTGTTTTACAAGTGCATAAACAATATCTATGTTTGACACCAAACATATATCTCGTAACAAGCCAAGTGGCTGATAATTTCCTTTCACATGTTCAAACTTGACACAATACAAATATAGATTTTCTCCATTGTTTCCTTGTTTGTCTTTAACAAACCAAGAATATTCCAATTTGTTTTCACCTTCCACATATTTCCACTCTCTAACATTCTTCATTTCCCTTAACAGCTCGAGTGTTGGACCTTGAACAAATTTTCTATCAACTTGTTGTTAGGCATTCATGGAGGTCCCAGTTGCAATTTTGGATGCCATTATTGTAGGCCGTGATCCAGATACATTCACATATATTTTTTTTCCTGTCATTTTCCTATATGAAAAAATAAAAAAATAAATCAGGTTTGGGAAATGTTTACATTATAATAAATTAAAAAAAAAACATAAACAATAAAAATTAAATTGAAAAAATAACATTTTTTTTTTACCCATGGGGTTACTGGGGCGATGTCAGGAATCACCCCAACACCCACCACGACCAAATCCTTGGGTGTGCCCATGGCTTGGTCGTGGGGGCCACTCCCTCGACGGCCAAGTCACGATCCATGGACCATGACTTGGATGCAGAGGCCCGGGCGATGTCGGGTATCACCTTGAGCGTCCATGTAGGCCAAGTCACAGTCATGCATGGAGGGGCATCCCGCCCACTAACCACCATGGGCCAAAACTATACAAAAATTATTAAAAAACAATAAAAACTATAAAATTTTTATAAAAAGTATACCCTTTTTTTTTTCGAAAATTTTTGTTTAAATTTCTTTAAAAAAGGTCTAATTTTTTTTTTTAAAGTTGTGATTTATTTAGAAAAAAATAGAAAACATCTAAGAAAATTTAGGGTTTTTTAAAAAAAAAAAAAAATTTCACATAAAAAAATCTCATGTGATTCAAAGATGATCTTATAAATGTTTTTTTGGTAAATGGTAAGAATTTAAAAAATAACTAACCTATGAAATGCCAAATTCTCCTTGAATGTATTCTCGATGTTTCTCCCTTGTAGATTGCTCCAAACTATTTAACAAATGTTTCCCAATATTTAACGCAATGTAAAATGACAAAACATGACTGTGTATATATAACAAAGATGATATAAGTTACTATTAAGTGTAACAAATGTGGGATAAATTAAAAAGAAGAAGACTGTGTACATATATACCTAAAATTATATGGATCAACACTAATTTTAATGAATGTGGGATAAATAAACAAACATGAAAAATATTGTAATTAATAAATAAATAACGGATTGATAGAGTAAAAGTTGTTTTTAATTTTGAAGGGAAAATAATAGAGGGAAAAAATTGGGGGGGAAATTTTGGAGGAAAAAGTTTGGAGGGGAATTTTATAGGGAAAATTTTGGAGGGAAAAGGTCATTCTACAAGTTATAAGATTGTCATTGGGAGGGTGAGCATTTGTATCATTCTATGTTCTTAGTGAGAAGTGATGACCTCGTCAGATACAAAAGATTTTATTTTTAAGACATCAACAAATTGTTCACATACCTCTTCTTTTGGGACTAGAAAATGTGATGGGAATGCTTGTAATGTAAATGATGCGTCGTATTTTTCATCTAATCAGAAGTTTTATCATAGTGCAAGCAATTTTATTCAACATGTTCATCAGGAAAGTCCTTAATCATAGGACTTTGAAGGTGCCAATGATAAAGAGGAGGAATATTATGGTGATCAAGTCATTCAGTAGTTTAATCATATTTAAACTATTCAAAATGTAGGTCAAAGTGGAGACTTTGATCATAGTTTAAATTATTGGGATGATAATTTTCCTCCAAGTGAGGATTGTTAAGGTACCGATGAATATTTTCCTTGAAGTGAGGATTTCCAAGGCACTAATGAGGATGATGAATAATTCCCTCAAGTGGGGATTTTAAAAGTAGTGAAGATGATTATGCCAATGGTGAAAACTCTTTCCCGAGTGGGGAATTTAAAGGCAACAATGTTGGTGATGATAATTTTCCTCCAAGTGAGGATTTTCAAGGTACTAATGAGGATGATGAAGATTTTCCTCCAAGTGAAGATTTTCAAGGCACTAATGAGGATGATGAAGAATTTCCCTCAAGTGGGGATTTTAAAAGTAGTGAATATGATTATGCCAATGGTGGACAATTTTTCCCGAATGAAGAATTTAAAGGCAACAATGTTGATGATGATTATTTTCCTCTAAGTGAAGATTTTCAAGGTATTAATGAGGATGATGAATATTTTCCTCGAAGTGAGGATTTTCAAGGCAGTAACAAGGATGATGAATAATTTCCCTCAAGTGGGGATTTTAAAAGTAGTGAAGATAGTTATGCCAATGGTGGGCACTCTATCCCGAGTGGGGAATTTAAGGACAACAATATTGATGATGATGATTTTCCTCCAAGTGAGGATTTTCAAGGTACTGATGAAGATTTTCTTCCAAGTGAATATTTTCAAGGCACTAAGTAGGATGATGAATAATTTTCCTCAAGTGGGGATTTTAAAATCAATGAAGATGATTATGCCAATGGTGGACACTCTTTCTCGAGTGGAAAATTTAAAGATAACAATGTTTATGATGATTTTCCTCCAAGTGAGGATTTTCAAGGTACCGATGACGATGATGAAAATTTTCCTCCAAGTGAGGATTTTCAAGGCACTAATGCGGATGATGAAGAATTTCCCTCAAGTGAAAATTTTAAAAGTAGTGAAGATGATTATGTCGATGGTGGAGAATTTTTTCCAAGTGGGAAATTTAAATGCATCAATGGAGATGATGATGTTTTTCCTCCAAGCGAAGATTTTATAGGAATTGATGATAGTGTTATTGGTTATGAATACATTCTTGTTAGATAAGAGTTTAATGAAATTGATATTGTTCAGAGTGATTTTGATTTTCCTTCAAGTGAATATTTTCATGGAAGATCCAATGACATTGGTGAGGATGGTAATCATTTTTCTAGTGTGTTTGATATTCCTTTTATCAATGAGATTATCAATGAATATGATGATGGACCTAGGAATGAAGATCACGTTCTCAATCATTTAGCTGCAACAAAAAAAGGAGATCAAAATTCTCTTGTTCGGTCTCCTGACAATATTTTGCTTGATATTCCTTCTAGTGGTGAAGAAATTCCTTTTGGCGAGGATGCTGAAATAGTGGAGACATTGCAAAGAAATTTTTTGTCTAGGACTAGGATTAAACCTGTTTATATCAATCCAAATCATTCTAGTTATACAAGGTATAGAAAATAATTTATGACTAAATCAATTTCCATAAGTGATTTGATTTCAAATGAATGTTGTCAAAAGAATTGTTTGAAAAGCATGGACTACATGTATGCCTTGAATAAAAGGAAGAAATATTTGTCAATGAATAAGAGCATGAAAAATTCATATCTAATGGGGTGCATGATATCCACCAAGATAGGATATGACTATCGTATTGGGAATCTTTTACTTTGCAGAAAGAATTTCAAAACAATTCACTCAATTGGTAATCTTCGTCTATCAAAAATCCAAACAAGGTTGGAAAAAGATCCTTCATTTTAATCAAAGGTACATCATGGACGAGAGAGTGGGCCATTAACAAACACTACATTGTCATAGATGTGTGACTTCTTTTCCAAACATGGACAGTGTATGACAGATAAAGACACAATACATATTCTAGATAATTTCTCGAGGGAAATCTACAACTTGTACAAAGAATATGTTGAAGGTGTTGAAGGAAATGGTAATTTTATTACATATGCATATTTTACAAGAATATGGAAGAAACAATTCAACAATGTCTGTATTCTTAAGAATTCAAGGATGGGGATTTGCAATATATGTGTTACTCTTAAATCAAGAAGAGATCAATATGAAGGGGTAGAAAGAGGTATGCATGTACTATTTTGTTTTTTTGAATTGGATAGTTATCAACTATGAAAACATATTATCAATATTTTCATTTTATGTCATGTATAGATTCCATAGTAAAATCACTTCAAGAACATCAGAATCAACAATCAAGTGAAAGACAAAAGTTGTACAAAGATCGAAAGAAGTGTTATGATGCTCCAAACAAATATTTAGGTATGATAATTTATGTCATGGACAAGAAGAAAACACTTCTACTACATTTTGTCCGTCCACCAAAAAAATTACAAGAAGAGAATTTCATTAGGCTTCACTCGGTTGTATGGTTTTTAATGGAAAAATGTGACCAAGGGTTTACTTCACAGCTCCAAATATTCATAATGATGCAAATCTGACCATCACCATAATTCATCATGTGATCACTCACTGGTCTGGAAATCTTCATCAAGTTCTATATCTATAGTTAAACAACACTGGTCATGAAAACAAAAATTAAATTGTGTTTGGGTTTCTAAGCATGCTTGTTCAATTGGGAATCTTTCAAAAGGTGAAAGTTGG
This sequence comes from Picea mariana, assembly GCA_032191745.1. Lineage (NCBI taxonomy): Eukaryota > Viridiplantae > Streptophyta > Pinopsida > Pinales > Pinaceae > Picea > Picea mariana. Next base: position 247,639 of record JASDQU010013525.1, on the reverse strand, counting down.
TTTCCTTCTTGTTGGACACACTCATGATCATATTAATCAAATGTTCAGTCATTTTTCAATAACATTGAAGAGGAAAAATGTTGGGAGCCTACCATAATTAATTAAATGTATGAAGAAATCATATATTCAAGAGCTTGGTTTTCACATATTAGAAGAAATTGTTGACATGCAAAGATTTATTCAGGGATTGCATGGTGAAGAAAAAAATATTGAGCAGCTTAATGACATTAGCTTCCAACATCAATTTTGTTTCAAAAAAGTTGACGAAAAAACACTTATATGGGGAAAGTAGTATTCAACTACTGCAAAATGGGGGCCTTCATCAGGTTTAGCATTTTTGAAGTTCATTCGAAATAGTCCAATATTTGCATCAAAGTTATTGTTATTACAATCAGTGGTTGAAATCCATCATGCACAGAGGCGTAATAGAGATGTAGATTATTCTAAATGCCTGGAAGAAATAAAAAATTCCATTAAAGATACATATGAGTACTTTGATGTTGTTGATTCTATTTGGTGGGATTATTTTTAAACGGTAAAAGTGACATTATTTCAAGCTCAACAAATGAAGATATATTTTTGAAGACTCTATTTCATTAGCCACAAAATATGTCAAATGAATCTGAAGAAAAAAACATTGTTGAACAATAAGAATCTCAAGGTGCTATTGAGTTTACACAAGTATAGGAAAGAGAAATGTATATTGGTTCTTGAAGATCATGTGCACAATGTGAAGCCATGGAAGACATTTATAGGGCTTTAGTACATGATATTAAGGAGGGTAGCATGATTGCAGTCTTAGCGACTGAATATCCACATGGTTATCCATTCTAGATTGCAAAGGTTATAAATATTAACAAAGAAAATGAAGATGTTATAGCAATTGAAGTGCATTGGTATGCAACAGGTACACACCCATTCAATGGTGTGTACAAGCCAAAGATGGTGGTTGAGAAACATGTCAACACAAAGAGAAAAAGGGTTAAAATACAACTCATCGTCACACCGACCTCTTAAAATTAGAGGATGTTGACATACTTGTTTATGACTTCAATTTGACAAAGAGATAAACTCTTCACTCCAGGACAATAGATATTGTCAAGAGGTTGTTGCCACAAGAAATACTGCAAGATGACAGTCTATTGAACCTAGTCATAGATATAAAAGGATTTTGACATCTGAAATGTTGGGTATGCATGTAGACTCATATAGTGCATTCATCGACAATAGAGAAGAGTATGGATCATCTACATCTTCATTCAATTATTCCTCTGAAGACAATGTAGACTCTGATTGTATTTCAGAATCCATGAGTCAATCTAAATAAGTGTATGAAATATTTTATGTATTTTTTATCCATATGATATCTGTATGGTAACTAGAAATGAACATTTAACTTACATATGATCTTACATGAAGTTATGGATCATTTTTATGTTTTATGAATTATATGTTTTGATTATGGAAAATATAATAAAATTTCTTAGCTCATATGTTTTGAATATGGACAATGTAACAATACTTTTAAGAAATAATTTATGTTTCATTCAACGTAACTTGTATTTACTTTTTTATTATTATTAAAAGTAAAAAAGTATTAAAAAGTGATGTTGAATTTTTAAAGTATAGGGTGATATTTTCATGACATTATGTATTATCTCGTGCTTGGAGTGATAAACTAATATTTAAAAAGTAAACATTTAAGGATTGATTTTATGATTTTGTTTACAATAATGATGATATTTTTTACCACTTTAAAAAAATGTGTCATTTTAATACCCCAATTTTAGCATGGGTGCTACTGGTAGCAGTACTTTTCAATTTGATGGCTGATTTTGAGATTTTGGTTTTAATGGTACCAACTGTTAAGAATAAGATTTCAAATTATTTATAATTTTAACGTTTAAAAAAAAAACATGTTGCTTTAGGTAAGATCATTTATTTATTTATTTAGGTGTTGATTTTAAGGTTTTTCTAAGCTACTGTATGAGCTTTGAAGGCCATGCTTGAAAAATGTTGTAATTTTGATCCAGTTAGAAAAAACGGTGCTAATGGTAGCACCACTTTTTGATTCGGGGGCTGATTTTCTTGTTTTTTATGCAAAAATATGGGTTTTAAGGGATACAGTTCTCATTTTGAGGTCACAGTTCTCGTTAAGTTGGTAACTATGTTTGTCTCATTACCTCAACCAAAAATCATTTTAGTTGACAGATTTTTTGGTTTGGTTAAGAGTCGGACTTATAGTTATTTCATGTACATGAAATTTGGGTATGGTATTTTGATTGGTTATCATGATACTTTACTAATAGATTATTTTTAATTATTCATTTCGGCTTGGGCCAAGTCATGTTCAGAACTTAAATTGGTGGAATATGATTTGTATAAACACAATTATTTGATGGGTGAAAATATTTGTTTGGGATTATGAGTTTTTGGTTTGATTCGGTGTATGATATTATTTTGTCAAAGCTCTTGTCTTGGGCATGCAATGATATGGAATTAATAATATCATATTTTTTGTCATTCACTTTTTGGGTGAGCATGAATAAAAGCTCATAGACATCATATTTTAATAGTTATATAACATGCACTATATCTATTTATATGTTTAGTCGTGATGGAAGCAATGTGCATATTACTTATGATGACACTTTGGATGGTATAAATAAAGAGAAATAGGTTGAGGTCATATGTGGATTTCATGATGGCTGAAAATTTAAAATAATGTTATATAGACTTCATTTTCTCTCATACATATCATTTTACATAAGCTATATTTTCCTAATCCTATTCATATAAGTTCAATTTCGATTTTCTTCCATATCTATATAATTAAAATAAAATGAAATATGGATGAACTATAGTTTGAATGACAAAAAGGTGTGCACAACATGACGAAATATGAACAAATTTCAATGTTTATTTATAGCATGTACATGTGATTTGGAATGACTTGTGAGCTTCTTGTTCTTATATTGAAGGTGCACAAACATGGTTGATAGACTTAGAATATCAAACAATATTTATCATATATTCCCAGCATGTTATCACTTTTCACAAGTTAGCACCTTTATCATATACTCCTATCATATAAATATCCCTTCTTATACACTTCACTAATCATATTTTGGAAAAAAAAAATGGCATGTATAAAGAGTTTATTGTTCAAATTTCAAATTTTAAAGAAGAGTTGGATGTTGGAAGAATAATGTTGTTGTCCTTGTATTCATTTTCCCATTCATTCCCCTTTTATGTTGTATAGTTATGCTACTCTCAGAGCCAAATTTAATTATGTTGAAAAAATTGACAAATTGTGTTAGATGTTCTATATATTGAGCCTTGTATACGTACTAATTTGAAAATGATGTATATAGATGAGTTTTTTCAGCAGAGGCAACAAACTGCTTTGGAAACAGGGGCACTAGGGAAAACATGGACAGAGGACCCAATGCATTTTGGAAGAGAGAAAGAAATAAAAGGATGACATTTTACATCTACTTTGATGCAAATTCTGAGGAATTTAACCATCTGATCCAAATTCGTTACTTAAACCTCACAAGACAACCAACCTTCCATCCTCCTCAGCCACTAGTCAGACCCCCTATCCATGATCAACCCCATATGCAACCTCATGCCCCAATCAATGATGGATGGAACAATGTACCCATTAACCCTCCTTCTGGTGTTGGTCATTGACCTACCATATCATTTCCACTCCCTTCTCCACCTCCTTTACTGCCAGTTCATCCCGATGTTTCATTTGCCTCACATATACATTCCCCTCATCTCCCAAATAATTTACAAAGCCTTAGCTATTGGGGCAGATCCAAATTGAGGAAAGTGGCCCACCATTTGTGTCAGTTTTGACTCATCATAAATATTTGCCTACACCATCAAGTCCTTACTTGCCAAAGATGAGGATGGTGTGAAAAAGATCACATTTGATGATATGCACCCTGGAGTGTCAAGAGTAGAAGAGAAGAAATATATTGATGCAGATTTAAACAAACATAGGGTATCATTTCCAGAGGGAAGCAGGGAAAGAGAGTCTACTTCAAACATGAAATATTATTTTCGACTTTATTTTATTTTCCATGATGACATCAGTTTGACATTGAAACACATATTTTTGGACAACTCACATAATTATTATTTTGAGAAACTTATATCATGTCTTTTAAAATATTTTGGGAGATACAAGTGTTATAATTATGGAGCATGGTTATTTTCTATTGCCATATATATATATATATATATATATATATATATATATATATATATATATATATATATATATATATATATATATATATATATATATATATATATATATATATATATATATAATGTGTGTGCACGATGTGAAGATATAATTATGGAGGAAAAAGGGAATGTTGAAAATAAAACACACACATAAAAGGAACCCCACCTATTAATTATTATATATATTTATTATTTATCATTATCATAAATAGACTTGTGATATTATTAATTAAAGTTATTTAACTTTAGTAACTAAAGGTAGTTGAACCACTTGAAAACCATTTTTGGTGATTAAAAAAAAGAAAGCAAGGACAAAAAGGACATGAGAAATTAGAGAAAAATACTTCTGATAAGGTTTTCTTTTGTTTCATGTGATATTTCTGATATTCATTCTTTCATTTCCGAGTTTCATGAGAGCTAAATATTCTTATCAATAGAAAAATTACTCTAGTGGTGGAAAATTAGAAAAGATTGGGAAGCATAGAATTTTGACATGTTTAAGAAGGTCATTCATTTATTTTGACAGACTATTTAGTTTTATTAAAATTTTTGAATTCATTTTCAATTCTAATTAAGGTTATTTTGTAGAGTCAAGACTTTGATGAGCTTGTAGCTTGGATTGATCTGGTTTATTTTAATCTTGGTCTTTTTCTTTTAGACACCAATTGTCTTTGTATGATTCTAAATTCCATCCTAGACTTCAAGTTTGATTTTGGTCCAAACCCTTGTAGGGGTTTGTAAATAAGAACTTGGTTGTAAGTCGGAAAAGTCATTAGTAAAATCATTTCTAGTTTCTTCTCAATTTGAGACTTATCATTTACTGATTTTTAAATGTATGATTTCTTGTATTTATTGATTAAATTTTTTATAAACTTCATACACAAACACTTTTTAATTTTATTTTCGGTAAAACATACAATTTGATAATAACAACATGCCTAAGAACTTATTTCTTGGGGGTTGATTGATAATTTTGAACATGATATAAGTCCAGGGTAACATTCCTTCCTATCTCACCTAACCTATTGAGATTTGAAAATGCTTGAGTGAGGAAATTACCATTCCTCTCCTTAAAATTTAATTGGCGACCATACTAGGGAGAAATATTTTACTCTCTAGTTATTTTCTTTATGATTTGATTTCTGCTATTTTGATTAATGACTTTGCCTACACGAAATCAACCTAACTTGAGGTTTCCTGATCAAAGAAGTATTTCATCTTGTCTTTTATATTTCATTGTTGAAATTGCCTGTCCCCGTGAAGAACTTGAACGTTCTTGGGAGACCATTGCCCGAGATATTGAAATTCAAGATCAAAGAGAAGCCCTTCAAATACAAGCTCAAAATAGCCCTCCTCAATAATTTGTTGTCTTGTGTCCACTCAATCTCATCTATCAATATGGTTGAGAGGCCAATCTCCTGAATTCGATCCTTTCTTTGAAATAGGAAGGAAGAAGGAAGTTTTAGAGAATATTCAACCTACGCTTAGAACATATTTTTCAGATTCTTCACTCGAAGTAACAAGCATTTTAATATAGTTTTCTCCTAGGCTATCCACAATAACTTCATTTGGTGGTTCTGGTAGTAGTAGTGGTTCTACCTCTTCGCGAGCTTCAACTTCTTCTTTAATTGGAAGCATGTACAGTCATGACAATCTTGTTGTATGAACTACGAATCCTGCCAAGGTCTTCAAACAATACGACCTATTCAAAATTGAAGAATATGCAAATGTTACTCTGTGGCATGTGTCTTCTCCTCTTGATTTGGCTCTATATACTATACCTCTTCCTAAATTCAAGGATCATTTGCCTAAGTTTTTTGGTAATGACACTATTTCAATCAATGAACATCTTATTACTTTTTTGAATGCATGCCATAATATTGGGGCAAATGAGAAGGACACATGCATGAGAATTTTTTTCAACTCATTGGAAGGGAAGGATGTGACTGATTTCTTTGAACTACCACACAAGATATTCTCAACTTGGACTGAATTTTTGTATTGGTTTACCTATGGACAACCTTAAAGCCTAGCAGATTTTTGTGGCCACAACACCCCCCCTTTACTTTTTCTCTCACAAGCGAAAGGAAAGCCACCCCCCCTCCCCCCCTCCCCTTTACTGAAATTTGAACACTAATGCCTAATCCTCTACTACTATAAGCCTAATCTTTATTCTTCATCCACTTTGAAAGAATCAGGGGTTTGATATTTATTGATAATTTTATTTATGGAGGTTTCTTAATCCTGGTGATCTTATGTTTCTTGTCTTGTGATGCTTCATTGACATTTGTATGATGAATTTGAAAAGTTATATTTGGGACATTGTGTAGATTTCGAAGTATTTGATCATCCTATATGGCTGTAGAGATTGATGTTCTATTGTATGTATTGAATGGGTTTTCTCTTGGGGATTTTTGAATGGATGAATTAAATGAAGAACATTTTTGCATTTTGCATCATCTTGCTTGCATGTTGTGCCTAATGTATTCATCTTTATGCTCTTATATATTGATCATATTATTTGGTTTCACTCTTAACTTGAATAAAAAGATCACTAATCCTTCTTTTGAGTTTGAGACTTTGCATATGCAGTTTTCAGGAAGATTATCTACAACCACCCATGATTAGCTTTGAACAAGCCCAACACTCATTCATAAGTTTTATTGAAGGTGGGGAATGTAATGTTTATGGTATAATGACAAGCGTATTCTTAATCGTATAATTGATCTCATATTTTTTGTGGTTGCAAGAGCAGTTTCACAGGGCCACTTCATTCACATGGTCGCTCTAGCCTTGAAATGCATGTGGAGAAATCCCTTGATCTTCTTTCTCTTACTTATACCTCTCTCTATTGGGAATCTTGTCTGTCATTTGAAGCCAATAGTCAACATTATGGACTAAGCCTTGTCTTACCCAAACCTCAATCAACATATCACCTTTGTATTGATGAAGTCATGACCTTCATCCTGATCCCTAACCATGACTTGTGTAAATCTGCCTTATTTTTTTAATTTTTATTTTGTTACTATTTTTGTATATTTTTATTTTATTTTTAATACTGTATATTTATTCTTTTTGTATTTATTTATTTCCATTTTACTCTTGGTTTTGCAAAACCAGATGGTTTGATTTCACATGATAATTGTCCATGGTTTGTTATTCCCCATGGTTTTCCCCAGAGTTACTCTAAATAATTATTTTTACATGGGTGTTGACGCTTGAATCTATTAGGACCGAAACAAAAACCTCACGGGGATGCAAATCCCCCTGCATTTTTATAGAGGTGGTACTCCTCTCTATTTCAATATTTTCATGGAATTCTGGATTTTCAAAATAATATAGGACTTTGAGAAAGTTCGTTGTGACATTCAAAGACATATAAATATTGCAGTAAAATAAAATGTTTGTTTTTAAAGAGATTTCCTCACATCCATCATAGTTAAATTAAATATTTTTTATCACATAAAATAAAAGAAAAAGGTTTGCACGCATAAGATAAATTTAACAGAGTAAACACATGTGGAGCTCAAATAAAGAAAATGATAGATCAATCTCAAATATTTTATACTCAAAAATCAAAGTTATAAAACACCATCAAAACTGATCCCGAAATAGTGCTCTTGGGATTTCTGAGAAATATAAAGTCTGTTACAAAGTTTTGAAATTTAAATGCATTTCTCCTTAGGTTTGGGATTGGGGCTCCCGCGAACCATAAAGTAAATTAAAAAAAGAAATAAGTTGTGGAGAGAAGATGGTGGGCGATGAAAAAATAGTAAGACCTGGAAAGAAGGCATGAAGGAGTTATCAAATTTCAGTTAAATCTTTCTAGTCAAAGAAGCAGAGTAACTGGATGAAAAAATGATAGAAAGCAAGATGTGATCAACGCAAACTTATTATGATGGTATCTCTCTCTCTCTCTCTCTCTCTCTCTCTCTCTCTCTCTCTCTCTCTATTTACTTTCTTGTTGTTGTCCTTTTATTTTCCTCATTAATGGTTATAGGAACCGTACCAACTGTTTCTTCTTTCCCTTCTTTAGTTAATTTATCAATTGTCTTTTTAAATCAATCTTCAATGTAATTTTTCATTGGTGCAACATTTGTTTCATGCATAATTTTGATATTGAATAATTTGTCTTCCAAGTCTCTTAAGTCATGAGAAATTCCATGTATTGTCTCCTCAATATCTTGATTCTTCACAGAATAATCAACCAACCAATTGTCTATCTCTTCTTCATTATATTCAATTATACCATAAAATTTCTTAGTTGATAATCCCTTTAATATCTCCCTTGTTCATCAAATTGTTGCTTTGTCATAAACATTGAATTGAGAATTAACTTAGGATCTTGTACCTCATCAGTGCTACTTGCAATATCTATCTATGTGAGTATTTTGAATAATTCTTCTCTTTTTACTATGGCTTTGTTGCATGCTTGGACAATGTTATTCAAATTTTTTATCTTTCCTTTCCAACTTGCATTCAACTGTTTAATTCGGCTTGAAGAAGGCAGATCCTCTTCTCTTCTTTTCAATTCTATCATGTTTGAGACTTTTATTCCAAATGGAAAGACAACATCAGTGTAGAAACCTTCTACATTCATTAAATCARCTTGRATATACTCGTGAAAAGCATATGCCCTTGAGCCAAAAGAAACAATAATTTTTTATACCTCTCGTGCTTCTATTATTAGAGACATTATTTTTTTAATGTTTTTATCTACATAACTTCGGATTGGTGTGAGTAAACTAGAATATACTTTTAACTTAATAGTGGGTGTAGTTGGTTTAACCATTGACAAAAGACTTGCTAGGATTGGAAGATGCATCAAGGAAATTTCCAATTCTCTGATCTTTTCTTTTAATTTAGCATTTTCAACTTCTAAACCATCAATGGAGTCGTCAAGAGCATCCCCAGTTTCCCTGTGGATTTTGGAAATTTGGGACGGTTGAATGTCCTTTAGGTCGACCTCTGAGCGAGACTTTCCCTTTTTATTCTTCTAGTCACTTCTTTCTACAATCAACTTTTTGGACTCTTTATAAAAAAAAAACACTTTGAAAAGTGAAGGATTCTTGTTCACTAAAAGTCTCATTTCCAACGACTTCCAATAAAGAATTTTGATGAGCCATATTTTCTGGCTATTCCATTGTAGGAAATATTTTCTCAATATCTACTTTTAGGTCCATGTACTCCAAAGGAAAGCTTTGGATGTCATTTTCTATAACATTATCCTCTTCCTCTTGCACTAAATTTTTCCTTTTCTTTCTCACGGGGAGCTTATGTGAACTCTCAATTTTTCCAGGGGGGGGATTTTTCTCTCCCCCTCCACTTGAAATACTGTCAAAAACCTTTTTAACTGGGTGGGCTATTGGAGCATTGCTCCGAGATGTGGTATTCTTGGGAGTAGCAACTAGAGATTGAGAACTTCTTTCACTGGGACCTTTTCCCCTTTGCTTATGAAAATCATTACTACTGAGTAAAGTTTCTCGACCACCAACATCGTGTACATGAGTGCTTTGGATGTTACCTTCTTATTCTTCATTCAATATAGTCTGTATAAAAGAGTTATTGAATCCCACTGAAAGCATATGTCCCACAAATATTTTGTTCAGGTCAAAACCTTTGATCTTTTCAACATACTTTAAATTCACATTATTGAAATGATTTGCAAATTCGTTAATTTTATTTATATTTTTGAACATGAACTCTCCAATCTTCCATGGCAGGGCAATACATTATTTTGTCCTTTTTTCATGGAAAAATGTAACTAGAAGTTATATTGTCTTGTCACCTCTGTAATAAATAGTTTGTCAGATACATGATACGTGAGAAAATAAGGATTTTCTTTCGAACATAATATCCTTATGAAACTATGATTCTCCATTTGTTCTATTTTTCCTTTTTTATCTAAGAATCTGGTAGCTTGTTAAGATATCCTTGAAGTATTTTCGCTCAACAACAACCTTTTAAAGACTGAAAAAAAAATCATTATAAACTTCATAGAAATACATAGGGGTCTTGTGTCTCCATAGTTCCTGATACCAAAAGGTAACTGGATCTATTTCATGATTCAACCTCTTACTTATGGTTAATTTTGGGAATTGACAACAATACACAACAACAAATATCAGATAAGAAACCATAAAGAATTTTCTGTTCTTTTTATAGTGTGATAACTAGGATGAGATTTCGATAGAAATTGGTTTTCCTCAGTCAAAGATGGCACGTTCTTGCGCTGTAAAATACAAAATATATAAAATCATGCGAGAGATAGAAGAAGTGATTTCTTGACCTGCCAACCTGGTAAACAACCATGCAATATATCGATAGGGATTTTTAAAAGACTCAATCTAGATTTTGTTTATGTCTGTTGGGATAGATGCATGATTCTCCAAATATCTAGGCAGGAGGTCAAGCCCATTATTATGTTTCTTCAAAAATTCTTTGCAATCTTCACCTTTAAAAATAAGCATCCGCTCCAACAACTTTATCATCTTGTGAAAAATTTGCAGTGAAAGAGAAATCAGAGAATGATAGTGGAGTTGTATAATTCTTTGACTTGGCACGTACTTGTCCACACACCATTCAACAAGTTCTTTAAAATCAAAAACCTCAGGAACACACCCAACACGAGCGATTCCAGATGCCCAAATTACATCTCTTTGTGTAGGAGGAGAGGAACAATATGAATATTCTCTTGACCACTGGAAGTTCTGGTCTTCACGACCAAAGATATTTAAAGTATCACCACAAAATTGTTGTCTAGATGATGTTGCGATAGGTTGACGAGACTATTTCTTCATTTGGATAATAAGCTCAAATAAATCCTTTCGAAGAGATGATGATAATTTAATCCCTTGGAAAATGGAGATTTAATGCAATTTAATGAGTAATTCCTTAAGCCTTTCGCCATTATTGACGATCTTTTCGGAGCCTGCAAAACAATTGTTAGCATTAAAAAAAACTTAATGCATATTGGGAAACGCAACAAAATGGCGGAACAAACAAGAGAGAGTTTGAATATGGATCTTTTCATGAGTCTGAGAACCCACAAACCTACGGTTATGTATSATAAAAAAATATGCTAAGTGTAAAAAGGMAGTCGGTCGGACTTTTATGCAAAAGGAATAAAATACTTTGGAGCTCGGCACACACAATAAATCTGATGGTTAAAATGTAGATCATGGAACCTGGGGTGTAAAGTGAAGGTCGTGGAACTTGGAATATGAGGTCCTGAACCCACAAACCTACGTAATTGAAAAWAATGGTTAAGTGTACCAACRGACTTATGACATGGGAAAGTGKATGGAGATGAAGGTCAATCAACTCGCRAACCCATGGATCACTGAAATGTGACTAAGTGTAGTAACTATAAAAAGAGAGGAGAGAGGATAAAATAAAGAGGGAGATAAGGGGAGGTGTATAAGAGGRAAAAGAAATGGAAAAAAGAAGTTGGGAAAATAGAACGGGGAAGGAAAACCTGGAAACAAGAAATGATCTGAAGAACTCGCTCCAACTATGGGATGATAACCCCCTCTGGGTTGTCAAGAATCCATAATTTTCATGACTGAATGTTGCCATCCATTGGGATATGGATTCAAGAGGTAAGGATATACAAACTAAGTAAATGAAAATTATGTACAAGGAAATGAGAATATTTCAGGCGAAGACACCTTTTAAATGTTGATCATTAACATGAAGCATTAACATTTTACCCTTCATATCTTTGGGCATATAAGAATTAAAACACAAGATATTTTCAATGATATATGGTCCAACCCAAAGTGCTTCGAATTTTGTGTGCATTGATGGTTTCTCCTTAGCTTTGTTCCAAAGTAACACCAGTTCACCCCTTTGGAAATTCTTTACGGTTGCATTATGATCAAAATATTTTTTTATACTTTGTTGTCTCTGAGAATTTCTATTTGAGGCTTTACTTCGTTCTTCCTCCAGTTTCAATAACTGGTTCACTCTCTTTTGCATAGGTGAACTATATTCTGCATCTTCTGTATTAACTGCAAAAGTCAATGCATTTTGTTAGCAATAAGAGTCACCCTCATACTGCAAGAGGATAAGCCCAGTACCCGTCAAAATGTAAATGTATTGAAATGGTTTGAGTAGGTGGATCAACAAGACTTTAAAGAAAGAAAAAGACAACATATATCACTGTAGATCAATGATAGACCATTGGGCTATGGAGTCATAAATATTCTTCTCAATGAAGGCATTTAAGCTCCTTATCAGAAAAATGATTTGTATAATGATGAAGAGAAGAATAGGAGAATAACATAAAGACAAATGTTCGCTAAGAAAAGATCTTCTCTACAAAGAGAATTTAGATGTGTCTGAATAGAAACAATTATAAACAAGCAAGCTTACAACAGATCCTCTACCGCATCAGGAATCTATCAATCAAACACAAATTTTAATCCTTAAAATCGGCAATATGTTCAAACAAGATGAAGAATAGAACAGAGAACATAGAAGACAAATCTGATGAAACAACTCATAGAATCTTCAATAACAATACAATTTATAGCTACATGCCCCTCCGACTTACAAATTGAAATATGCAATCATAAACATTTCTCAAAACATCCTCAGGTCTTGGGCCGAACCCCCCTCCTAGACATATCATTCATCTGATGCATTTATAATCAAAACAGTCGACATGTATTGTTTCTTGGGCACCTTCTTTCCAGTGCCGTGTGTCTTCTCTTGTTTGTCTTGTTCCTTCTGTCAGAAGGAAACCCTGGTTAGTATGGGCGTGCAGGAGAAAATGCCCTCTGTGGTACTTTGGGATGAAAGTTTTTTGTCTCCTTAGCTAGACCTCCCATGCTTCCATTTAAGGGGGGATTCAATCGTTCAACCACCAGTCCTTCTTTCATTAACTAACTTCTCCTTGGGATCAAGATGAGGCCTTATGCCTAGCTTATTGCCATGCGTTGCTCTTGGATTGGGCCCTATATAAGCACGTGATTGTGGAAGTTTCCAAGGGTGGTTTGGGTCCACACCACTTTGACCCATGCAATTCACCACCAACTGCCACGTACCTCTTCCTCTGTACCATGGTTTCGATTGCGGGACCACTCTATAAATATATCATTCGAGCATGTTCTGTCCCCGCAATGAAGTGTGGTCTTCAATCTGCTACAATCTGTGATCTGGGTAACCCAAGTTTGGTGCTTGGAGCTTTGAATGTTGAGCAAGAATATCTCCCGAAGTACTTTATTTCAATTGACGTGGCATCCTCTTGTTCCTTCAGGACATCGGGCTTCGGGCACTTAGACGCTGAAGGTCTCAATTTCTATGAATGGGAAAATGGACAAATAACGAAATTATTTCAAAGATCCATGGTCCTCGTTGATTTGAGATCAATGGTCCACAATTACTTCAGGAGTTCGGGCTTCGGGCCTTTTCAGTGCATAGCTCCTACAATCCTTCAGAGTGTCATATCTACGAAGTGAGAGATTCGCCTCCACATGTCCTCTTGTTTTGGATGGCCGAGATTCACTTCGGGAGTTTGGGCTTCGAGAGATTTCTTCTGCTTGCTCATGCAATCCTCCGAAGTGTCAAATTTTCAAAGTGTGAGATTTTTCGATGCGTGTCCTCAGCCTTCAATGGATCATATTTACTTCATGAATTCAGGACGTTTGGATGGAAATATCCTGAAGTAAATTTCTTCTGGTTGACGTGGCAACCTCTCATCACTTCAGGATTTCGGGACTCCGGCTCTTTCGGACTTCGGGATGTTTGGATGGAAATATACCGAAGTCACTTTCTCTTGGTTGGCGTGGCAACCTCTCGTTACTTAGGGACTTCAGGACTTTGGGGATTTTGTCTAGTCATTAATCCTTGCATGACTTTTAAATTCTGATTGTTCGAGAGCCGCTAATTTGAATTGCACATGGGATCTCCACAGTTGAAAATCAAACCTGCTTGTTTGATTGTATTTCAAGATTGAAATAGACTGCTTTGAAAGATGTATTTTTCTCATGGTTTTTCCCTGTGCATACAATATACTTGATCGACCTGACTTTATCAACCAGAAGAGGAAAAACTTATAGGAAGGTATGCAGAAAAGAGAGAGACTCGACCGAGGTGTAGACATAGGTTTTAACAATAACTATACATGACCCATGGCAAATTTATGTGCTAACACATTTATCTCAAGGATGATTGATAGTTTTTCTTCTTTCCCATAAACCAATGTGTATGGAGACACCCCAGTGTTATCTTTTGGAGTCATCATGCTCGCCCACAAAGCATTAGTCAACCTCAAATTCCAATTCCTTTGGTTCTTATCAATAGTTTTCTTCAATATCTAAATGAGTGTCTTATTAGTGGATTCTGCAAGGTCATTCCCTTGTGGGTAATAATTTGATGAATTCCCCATAACGATCCCATATTCTCCACAAAATTCTGTAAATATTGAGCCAATGAAAATCAAGCCATTGGCAGTAATGAATTTTTCTAGGACATTGATCCTTGACAAAATATTATCTTTGAGAAACTTAATCAAATCTTTAGAATCAATGCTTTTTAAAGTTATTGCTTCCATCCACTTTGTAAAATAATTTTTAGCCATGAGGATATATGTATGTCCTTTTCTTGACTTCAGATTTATTGGTCCAATGACATTGACTCCCCATTGGACAAATAGTTTTTCTACATATATAGGTTGTAATGGCATCACAATTTTTTTCATTTTCCCTAAAAAATTGTTGACAAGATACACACTTCCTTATGGTAGCATATGAGTCTTTAAACAATGATGGCCAATAAAAACCAACTCTTGTTATTTTATGGGTAGTAGCGGTAGGTGAAAAATGTCCACTGCATATACCTTCATGGAATTCTTTCATCAATTCTTGAGATTTCCTTTCATCAACATATCTCAACAATATGCCATCATAATTCCTCCTGAACAATATATCAACAATCAACACATATTGACTTGACTTCATCTTCAATGTTCTTCTCTCTTTAAGGTTCATGGTGACTGGAAATTGTCCAGACCTCAAGTAGAATACAATATCTCTATACCACTCTGAATATTCCATGGGTTCTCCTATTGAGATTGAAATCACTCCATACAAAGAATCACTATTTCCAATGAGCTTACATAAACCCTATCCTTTAAATTCTTTTAAAGGTTTAATTTCAATATCATATTATTGAATCTTTTCCAACCAATTTTCCCATTTTCCTTCTCTCAATTGTTGATTTAAAAGCATATTAACAGGAGAGTATGGAACATACACAATGACATGAGAATTTAGTATGTAAGTCTGAATGTGCACCACTTCTTTCACAAGAGATAGGGCTTGTTTTTCCAATTCTAAATATCTCAATTCATAATCATGAAGGGTCTTGCTCATGAAACTAATTGGAAATTCTTCACCCTTGGCATTCCTCTGAGTAAGAATAGATGCAACAATTGTTTCTGTAGCAAACAAATAAATGATGAAGTCTCTTTGAAAATATGGGCTTCAGAGGACTGGAGTTGCAGTGATTGTCTTTTTGATATTATTAAAATCTTCTTGTGTATCTGTGGTCCATTCAAACCCTTGGTCCTTTTTCAACAATAAATTGATCGGCTTCACAATACTCGCATAGTCAGGAACAAATCTTCATACAAAGTTGATTTTGCCAAAAAATGATTGAACTCCCTTCTTAGACGATGAGGGGTTGAGTTCATTTATAGCTTTGACTCTCCCTGGGTCGATATAGATTCCTTCCTTACACACAATATGACCCAATAGTTTTCCTTCAGTTACAACAAATAAACATTTCTTTGTATTTAAATAAATAACATATAACCTACACCTGTCAAAAACTTTCATTGGGAGATGAATGTGATCACTCCTTATTTTTGAGTGCACTGTTAAGTCATCTTTATAATACACCATGAGTTTTCCTATCAATCCATCAAAAGAATTATTCATATCCCTCTGAAATGTAGCTACTACATTTTTTAAACCAAAGGGCATCCAAGCATATGCATATGTCTCCCAAGGTGTTATGAAAGTTGTCTTTTCTCAGTCATCTTCAGTAACAAAGACTTGATTATATCCATAAAATCCATCTAACATGGACATGCAGGCTGATCCCGTGACTTGTTGGAGAAGAAACTACATGTTAGGCAAAGGATAATTATCATTTATGCTTGATTTATAAAGATCCTTGAAATCTACATACATATGAATCTCTCCAGTTTTGTTTTCACTATCACAGGGTTTCAAATCCAATCAGAGCGTTTAATGGGGTATATTATTCTAGCCTCCTTTAATTTATCCAATTCAACCTTTACAAGTGGTTTTAATTTGGGGTTCATTATCCTTATCTTTTGCTTTACAGGATTTGCCCCTTCTCTCAAAGGAATAATATGTTGAAATATTATTTTATCATATGCCTTCAAATCACCATAACTCCATGCAAACACATCAAGGTATTCTTTAAATAATGCGTCATATTGATCAACTTTGTCAAATTGTGCAATCAACTCCCAAATTGACGTATTTTGGGGACAATTCCAATATTATTTTTTCTTGTTTCTTGGACCTTTCAGAGCAATGCTTTTTCCAGGAGGTTTTTAGCATGATCATTTCTTGTGAAAAGAGACTCAGATTGAATACAATTCCTCGGGACAACAATTATGTGATTAGCCTCGCCTTCATCACCATTCATAAAAAAAAATTCCAATTCTTCATCATTTACAAATACTTGTAAATACCCCTGATTATCAGGTACAAAAGGTCGGAATATTATTTTTACTTGAAAAGATTTTTTGCTTTGAACATCATCCGGGTTTGACGGTGAGGCCGCCAAAGCTAATGAATCCGCCTTCTGATTTTTGTCCCTTGGGACGAAACAAATGTTGAAAGAGTTGAAGGCTTACATCAATTCATTAACTCTTTTGAAATATAACTTGAGTCTTTCCTTTTTAATCTTATATATCTGGGTAACTTGATTTATTACCAACTCAGAGTCACCTATCACAATTAGATATTTTATCTTCATTTCTCGTGCGAGAATCATTCCCTGAATCAAAGCTTCATATTCCGCCTCATTATTGTTAGCTTTTTAGCTCGGGAGGTACTCCACATATTTTGTCTTGAATGCAGATGTAACCTTATGCTTACACTACCAGGCACTTAACTTTGTAATGGGTTTTTATAAAGTTGTTATAAAGTGGTTCTTTTATTAAAGTGACTTTTTAATAAAGTGTACCTTCTAATTTTAAAGTGACTTTATTTCATAAAGTGCACTTATGTAATAAAGTGAAATTAATTTAATATTTTAAGTGATTCATTTTGGAGGAAATGGATCATGATCCTTGATCTTGAAAAAGGCAAGATTAGATCTTGGCCTTCGGATTTAGGGTTGGGGAAGGTGAAAAGACACTTTGGAGGGAAAATGTCATTTTCATATTTATAAAAGAATGCATTGGGTAGTGTGAAAGACACATTGAGAGGATGAGCATGAGATATTTATGAGTAAGCTTGAGAGAGGAAAGAGGGCAGAAAAGAGGGCATGTTTTTCCAAGAGAACTAGGGCACAAATACCAAAGAAGAATTTTTGTTTTGAGGCTGAGTGAATTTTCTTTTGTTAGACGTCGTACTGTACGGATCCGTACAGTCCGTACAACAAGGGGAAAGGGAACGGAAATCAAATCAGGGCTTGACACAGTTTTTAAGGAGTTTTTTTTGTTGCTAGGCCATATAAAACAATTTGTATAGCAGGCTCTTGGCATGGTTTTCGAGGT
Source organism: Picea mariana (assembly GCA_032191745.1). Lineage (NCBI taxonomy): Eukaryota > Viridiplantae > Streptophyta > Pinopsida > Pinales > Pinaceae > Picea > Picea mariana. The sequence goes on along the minus strand of JASDQU010013525.1, from coordinate 229,611 downwards.
GCTGCAATTTCTAGGAGGGTCATACAACATTACGGACTTGGCACGAAAATCAAGGCAAATTTTGGTGGGATTGTTTGGGTGTTGTAAGTGATTTATCTTGGTTGGAAATGTGATTTTGTTGTTGTTATGTACTTTATTGAAGCTGAATAATAATATATCTCTCTCTCTGTCTCTTGTTTGGCTTCCCCACATTGGGGTTTTCCCTGGAATTTGCCTAAATTTCAGAGTTTTTCATGGGTTATTGAATGTTGTCCGTTGTGCTTATTTATGTTGCATATTTGCTTAGAAATGTGTATTTATTCTTATGGTAATTTATGAATATGGGTTTGAGACATTTCAGAATTTCATGCAAGACAATTATCTCTAGGTTGCTAAGTGTTTGACATAAATTTTAGCTTGTTGATTTTTGTCATTAAAATCTACATGGTATCAAAGCTTGGTCTTTGAGTGACAGTGGGAAGTGTGTTTTTTAGCCAAAGTTGAAGAGAAAAAAGGTTTTGATTGGTTTCCTTTAGTTGAGACAGGGAATATGGCTGCAAGCATTAGATTTGAGGATCGATTGGATGGAATTTCCAACTATTTGCAATGGAAGGTCCGATTGTCAGTTGTTGTCAAGGAGAACAAGATTTGAAACTATGACGACTATGTTGTGGTAGCTCCCGCAATAGATACTACTGCTTTGGACTTGCATGAGATCAAGGAAGCCAAGGCTCAGAGGATTATTCTGGATGGGGTGAAGGATCACCGTATCCCACACTTGGCTGAGAAAAAGACTGCCAAAGAGATGTGGGCTGCACTTAAGAACTTGTTTGAGGTGAAGAATGAGAATCGGAAGATGGCCTTGAAGGCTAAGCTGCATGATACCAATATGGGTAAGGAGGAAAGTGTCTCTTCTTATCTTACCCGGATAGCTCAATCAAAAGATGAGTTAGTTGTTGTTGGAGAGGTCATATCAGATTCTAAGTCGGTGAGGATAGTTTCAAATGGCTTCACCAAAGAATGTGAAGTCTTCGTGAAATGTGTGGTGGGACATGAGCATCTACCAGATTGGAGTAGACTGTGGGATGATTTCACTCAGGAGGAGATCCAGGAAATATATCATAGCAGTGAATAGAAAACAGATGGAGTTGATGAGAATGTTGCTCTTACTGCAAAGAGTAAGAAGAAAGGAAGTTATGGAAGGGACTTGAGTAAAGTGAGATGCTATTGTTGTAATGCGTTGGGGCACCTTGCCTCTCATTTTACTGAGAGGAAGAAGAAGAAGAAGGAACCATAAGGGCTTGAGACAGCTGCTACAACAACCATGGAGGACTTTGCTTCAAAGTACGATAGGGATTTTTCTTTGGTTACCCTAGTTTCTAGTGTCCGCGATGGAGGATTTGGAAGTGATATCAGATGGATTGTGGATAGTGGAGCATCTTACCACATGACAGGAATCTGGTGAGTATTCCTAAATATCACAGAGACTGGTCATGACCGACAAGTGGTAAATGAAGGTGGTATGTAAAGAGTTGTACGTGGACTTGGGAGTGTTAGATTGCAACTCGAGTATGGGGGACTCCTGGATCTTGATTGGAGTTCTTTTTGTTCCAGGGTTGAGGGTTAACTTTCTCTCAGTCTCAGCCTTGGAGGATGTAGGATATTGCGTATTGTTCAAGAGGGAACATTTCTTTATCTAGAGGGAGGGAGTGGACCCAATGGAGCTGCAGTTGATCGGTAACCATGTGGACATGTTGCATATGTTGAGAGGACAACCTTTAGTATATGATTCAATGTCGGATGAGGAGCATGAGGAGGCTCCTTAGACTATGGTGGCACCAAGGATTCATTTTCGCATTCCAAGAGAAGAGAGTGAGTCTCTTTTGAGCACTGGCAAGAGGCTCAACTAGGTTGATCGAACCAATGCTCAGGATGAAGTGGATTCTCCTAGGAGCTTAGGGTTTCGGGTTGTTTCCAGGAGAATATCTTCTAGTTCAAGTTTTGTGCAGGTGTTGAGGATGGATCCAGGTTCATAGGGAGCTCCTACAGAGTATAATGTGATGGAACTAGATGATAGTGATGGCAACGAGTACTTCCCTCGCTAAGAGGGAGTGTTAGCTTTTTAACTTAGGAGGTACTCCACATATTTTGTCTTGAATGCGGATGTAACCTTATGTTTACACTAACAGGCACTTAACTTTGTAATGAGTTTTTATAAAGTTGTTATAAAGTGGTTCTTTTATTAAAGTGACTTTTTAATAAAGTGTACCTTCTAATTTTAAAGTGACTTTATTTCATAAAGTGCACTTATGCAATAAAGTGAAATTACTTTAATATTTTAAGTGATTCACTTTGGAGTGAATGGATCATGACCCTTGATCTTGAAAAATGAAATATTAGATCTTGGTCTTTGGATTTAGGGTTGGGGAAGGTGAAAAGATGCTTTGGAGGGAAAATGTCATTTTTAGATTTATAAAAGAATGCATTGGGTATTGTGCAAGACACATTGAGAGGAGGAGCATGAGAGATTTCTGAGAAAGCTTGAGAGAGGAAAGAGGATAGAAAAGAGGGCACTTTTTTTCAAGAGAAATAGGGCACAAATCTCAAGGAAGAATTTTGGTTTTGAGGTCGAGTGAATTTTCTGTTGTTGGAGGTCGTACTATATGGGTTCGTACAACAAGGGGAAAGGGCACAGAAATTGAGGCAGGGCTTGGCACAATTTTCGATGAGTTTTTTTTGTTGTTGGGTCATACAGAACATTCCATACAATGGGTTGTTTGCACAATTTTCGAGGTGCTGCAACTTCTAGGAGGGTCATACAGTAGTATGGACTTGGCATGAAAATCGAGGCAGATTTTGGTGGGACAGTTTTGGTGTTGTAAGTAATTTCTCTTGGCTAGAAATGTGATTTTTTTGTTTTTATGTACTTTCCTGAAGCTGAATAATAATCTCTCTCTCTCGTTGGGTTTCCCCACATTGGGGTTTTCCCTGACATTTGCCTAAATTTTTGAGTTTTTCATGGGTTATTGAATGTTGTCCATTGTGCTTATTTCCGCTGCATATTTTCTTAGCAATGTGTATTTCTGCTTATGGTAATTTCTGAATATGGGTTTGAGACATTTCGAAAGTTCATGAAAGACAATTATCTCTAGGTTTGTAAGTGTTTGAAAGAAATTTTAGTTTGCTTATGTTTTTCATTAAAATCTACAATTATTGGTACATGCAAATTCAAGTCTGATAGCATGTGGATGCACAATATTTCCTGGGTTTATAAGGATGATTCCAACTCCACTCCCAGAAATTGAGCAAGCTCCATCAAATGACATCCTCCAATAACCTTCAAACTGATACTTTTGATTCTCCATATCTTGAATTTTCTCCATGTCTTCAATCTAATCCATGTCTAGGATAACATAGTTTACGATCCCAACGTCTATATAATATTTCATTAGTTCATTATCCTTCTTTTTTAAGGAAAAGGGTCTCTTGGGTTCATGAAAGACCTTAATCATTGCTCCTTCTTTATCTGGCATCATCATGTAGCTTCCATCGTTCATTATGTACCCCCCGATCATATACGACCAATCTCTTCCTAAGACAACTCCATATGTAGGAGGAAGGTCTACCACAACAATATTGAAAACTGTAATAATATGGGGAGTCGTCGTGATCCAAGCATAAAAATATTTGATTTCTCCATAAGTTGGCACTTTTCTGGAATCAATTGCATATATAATTTCACCAGTTTCATAATATTTGGTGCATCTCATGCCCAATGCCTCCATGACCGCCAGTGGCATAATATTATTGGTTGTGTTAGTTTCAACTAAACAATTGTGAAGTGCAACATCATGATTTTCAATTGAAATATAAAAAGGTGGGATTTTACCTCTCAACTTGACAGTTGATGTGTTCTGGCTTTGTTTTGGACTTATAACAACAACCTCCATTATTTCAGATGGATCATCCAAAAATCTCAACGTATTTTCCCTTTGTTAAGGGATCTTTACCACTTATGTAAAAGTAAGAGTTATCCTTATCTTACTCAAGTCCTCTACAACATCGTATTTCATCTGAGGAGGGTTTGACACCAGGCGTTGCTTCTTTCTTCCAGTGCTATCTGTCACATTTTCATTTGCCTATTTCTTATTCACATTTTCTTTATCTTTATCTTTAATTATTTCCTATTCCTTTTCAAAAACTTTTTTATTTTTGGATTTATTTACAAATGCTCGTATCTAGGCAACATTCTCTTGCGAGTGAGGGTCATTTTCACCTTCTTCAAATATATACATGGCCGTATGACATCCGTCTATCTGTATAGTTTCAAAAATTTCATCAGGTAAATAATCATTTCCTTGCTTAACCATTTGCTCATCATATATATCATCCAACACAACTGCATTTGGGATTGTTTCCTGGGAACCCTTTGTCTTCACTGATTATCATTGTTTTCAAACCTCAATCTGTTTTCTTGGGGAGGGTTCCTTCTTTTCTCTTGGATCGAAATTCTTGGATTTTCCACATAATTACCTCCCTTTCTTAATCTGGTTATCTCATTTTGCATTTTCTTTATGGTTCTATTCATTTGTGCAATTTCAATTCGTTTCTTAGTTTCTTGTGTCGTAATAGGGTCTACCTTCACATCTGGTATGGATCCCTTAAAAAATCCTCCTCCAATTGTTTGATTTTGGATCAGTCACGACTTCTTCTCTTCATTATTTCTTGAGCTAGAGGCTCCTTGATCATCAATATTTAGGCCTCTCAACTGCCTCTATACTTTTCCTAGGATAATATCAGGGTCAACACCTGTCTCAATCTTAATTTCTTCCATCTCAGTGGCCTTAATCATTGTTTCCTCTGAGGTATCCATCTGGGATGTTCTGATAGCATATTTTACATTTGGGGGCATTGCATTCTTATAATAATCAAGTATCACTGGGTCATTCGGTGTTTTATCTTATGGAATCCTACTCAAATTTTTATTGAACCTGAGATTAAAATCTCGTATTCTCTCATTCTTCATCAAACCAATCTGGGTAAAATTAGTGAGAATCGTATGATATGCAACTGGAGGAGAGAACATAGTTAGGAACATGGATTCGAGGTTGTTAAATGAACCAATTGACCTAGTGGGTAATGTTGTATACCATTCATAGGATCGTCCTGATAAGGTTTGAAGAAATAACCTTACCATCACATCATYGTATTCAACACAATGAAAATCACAAACATAAAGAAATAAATTAAGGTGTCCTTTGGCATCAATTTTTCCGTATCCGGAAAATTCTTTCAAAGTACCCTTAGGGAGAATAGGGAGGTCATGTTGCTCACCTCGAAGATTTAAGGGTGAATCTCTTACTCTTCTTCGGTTTCCAAATATTAGATCTTCCTAATTTCTTCCACCACCTACTCCACCTCCTTCTCTTTCTTCATGAGGTTCTCTTTTTGGTTCTTCTCGTGGTTGTTCATTTCTTCCTGCCATGTCCGAAGATATTTCAGGAATATGTTTTCCACTACTTAAAATACAAAGTTGTTTGCTTTTACTTCTAGTAATGGGTCCCTTGTATTCGTACAGCTTCAATTATGACCTTTTCCTTATGTTCTTTGAGCTTGTCTTTTGTTTCTTCAGTCTTGTCGCTCATCTCTCCTCTGTCTATAGAGGATTTATATTTCTTCTTCTTTGACCAATTTCTGCCAAGATATTTCCAATTCTTCCCTGGTCTCGGTTGTCATTATTACTAGATTATATAGCCGATGCAAGATGCTTCATTGTGTTATAATATGATGGATGTGCTCATTTTACCATAGACAATATCTCTATTGTCACCCAACCATAGGCCGAAGCCACCCTCCGAGCACCTTAACCTTGACAGAGAATCACTCTGGAATAAAATCCTAGGCTAGATATCCAAACAAAGGGTGGAGCACCTTTCTCCAAGGATAGCGCACCAAACGAGAGCTGACCAGATAGTCCAAACCATAACCAAGAGATAGTCCAAGCCAAAACATAATCTTCTAGATGCAGCAACTGCAATGGTAGCTCTCCTCTAGACTTGCACAAAAAACTGGTTAACTGCAGTGCGCACAAGTGAGCTCTTCAGTTTTGAGAATGCCTGCCAGAATGAAGATTGGCCTCCTATATTTATACTAATTTTGGCTAACTGCCTGGGCCGATTTCTCATTTTGGGTACTTATTTACTCAGTATGTATTATTTCTTCTGGCCAACTTCTTCTCTTGGAGGCTAATAACCTAATACAAATTACCCTCTTGAGCGAACTTATCTTCTAGGGTTATTAGCCAACTCATTAGGGTTTCTTCTTGCTTCCCGGAATATTCTATTCTCGTTAGGTTTACACGTGGAGGTAAATACCTCCCGCAACTACCACAATATCAACACTCCCTCCTAGATAGAGAGGTATTGAAGACAATGGTCTTGAGCACAAACATGCCATTGAATCAGTAGCATCATCATAGTCATACAATCTATCTCAAGATTAGATCATGAGCACCATCATCACTATCAATATCATCAACTACATCATCTCTCGAAACCATACTCCATTTGAGTAATCAAACATGATGTTGGATAAGTCACTCACTCCATAGAGTGACACAAGAACCATTCTTCTAATCTGGACACATGTCCTAGAAGAGTAAATGTCCTGAATCATTTTTCATTTGGGAAATCTCTATCCATTGATCATCCATCTAGCTGATAATCATTTCCAACATTGTTGATAGTCTTCAAGGCACTTAGAACAATAAAATTGAATAGAACACAACTGTGTCTATCCATAGTAGTATACAACTACGATCCAATGGTACACTACCACACCAAGTAGCACACATGTACTTGATCAATGACGTATAGTCACAAACAGTGGAACAGATCCACCACAGTAGCATACATCTATTGTCTAGAGACATATAGTCTTCATAACAATCATCTGATATCAACCTGCATAGAAACAATGTTATGATATAAACTGAATCATATGGGCCATTCTTCCACTCACATCTGTGAGATTTGGAAGAGCATATGCCCTCAGAAGGTCAAATATCAATGATGAGCTATCTGGACTATTCTTCTCAAGCAAGGAAGAATAACTGTCCTGATTTTTGAGCCTGGACCATTCCCCACCCGGGGCCATTCCTCCGACAACAAACAAAGTGCAACATAGAGAGAATGAGTTTTCCCTAGGGAATGCATGTCCCTGATTGTTGAATCTGGACCATTCCCCACCCTGGTACATTCCTCTGGCACTAAACAAAGTGAAACCTGGAGAGAATGAGTCTGTCCTAGGGAATGCATGTCCCAGATTGATGAACTTGGACCATTCCCCACCCTGGGCCATTCCTCCGGCACTAAAAAATGTGCAACCTAGAGAGAATGAATCTTCCCTAAGGAATGAATGTCTCGACCATTTCCTAAGAAAATGATTGTCCTGCACCAACCTCCAAAACATACCATTCTTTGAAACTGCTCACAATTGTGAGCTTCAAAAGAATGATTGTCCGGTGAGACGGGCTAGTCTTCTTGAGTAACCCTCAAGAAGAGAGACTGCCCTAGACCATTCCCCATGTTAACCATAATGGGAAATCGTTGTCTATGGTACACCAACAATCCATCGAACCATTTTCATTACAAAAATGACCGTTTGATCTGGACCATTTTTTGAACTGGAAAATGTTTGTCCGTCAGAAACCTCAAACCACTTTTCGAACTGGAAAGGAACTGCTCATCCTAGACCATTTTTCGAACTGAAAATAAATTTCCATAAATCAATAACACATCAATGCTCCCTCCCAACCTGGGAGTCATTTCTTCCTTTTTAAATAGGGAAGTCGTCTCCATGAGTTCCATCTTGAGTACGCAAACTCTTTCATCTTGGATAGAGGTTTTACCAAAATGTCTGCTTATCTACTTATATATATATATATATATATATATATATATATATATATATATATATATATATATATTGGAGAAACACTTATTTTTTCTGGACTTCATCATGGAGAATGTAATGTTTGATCTCAAAGTACTTTGGTGTTTTTGGAACACGGGTTTTCTCTGAAGGCTTCATATAACTCTGATCAATATAGTGTGTCATTATTGGATTCATCTTTTCTTCCCCATTAGCTCATAACATCGTGGCAAGGCTCAAACTGGAACATATCCATGTGGCACTTCTTCTGTCATCATGAGATCTTTGTCATGGATTGGCAATCCATCATCCCGATCTTCTAAGTAATCATTTTGATACAATATCTCTGTTATAGAGAGTCTTCACCATGCTTCTATTGTGCATTGGAGGTTCTCCACCAAGTTGTCTTCTACCATTTGCATACAAGAGTATCTTTCTGGTATGCCTCAAAGCATTGAGGTTGCTCTACATATGCTCTTTGTTCAATTATTCTGGAGAACAGTCTTTGCATTCATATGATGTCAATTCCAAATTATAGATATCGTGGATGATATAATGGCTCATGTAGAGATATATTTGGTTTACTGGAACAAGTAATCATCATAGTCTTCTCCCTCCATCTGGGAGAACCTCTAGTTTTGGATCTTGCAATGCTTACATTCATAAGTCTTTCATACACTGTTCTTCATTACAACTTTCAGTACGTCTGCTTGATTGCTTTCAGTGAGTTCATATCAAGATGGTAATCTTGTGATTCTTGATATAATGACTGGTTGTTCTGGATTTTCTTTCTTTCTTGGAATCTTCATGTTCTTCCTCATGCTTCTCTTGATATCTTGGGTCCATGGAGTTTTCTATAGATTCCATTCTCTGAAGATTCCAACTTCTTCCTTTTATCGTAGGATCATGGATGTGGATGGACAACTAGGGATATCTTAAGACTTCTTTTCGAAGAGGGATTCTTCTGAAGTCAAACTGAACATGTACTTCTTTTTATGGTTGCTACCATGGATATATACCTCATCATCTTCATAGGATTAGCTCCCTCCTAAACCTTGCTTCATGTATGAGTGCATGTTTTTATTTTATATAATCGTATCCCTCCATCTAACATAATCCATGCTTTCGTCTGCATTCTTATTTCCTTCTATAAGGTGTCATAAGTCTTTCTCCAATTTCTTCTTGATTGTTGATTTCAGCTTATCTTGCAAATGTTACTTATGTAATAACTTCCACATGATTTGTTTGATGTACTTCATTCTTTTCATGTGTATTCTCTGACTTGTAGTCATAATGATAGCAATCCTTATATTGTTGTTCTTCCATAGGTATAGAAACATATTATCTTCTATGATATGTATAGAGACTATGCAAACAAGATATGTACAAGAACTATGAAGAATATTGTTACCTTGTTTAGAGGAAGAAGCCTTCTTTATCTTGCTTGGATTTCTTTGAGGGTTCCCTTTCTTCGGCAATTGATGCTTCGTGTGTTTCCTTCCTTTTATTTCACTCGGGACAATGATTCTTGTAGTGACCATACTTTTGACAATTGAAGCATTATATCCTTGACATATATTTCTCTTGATTTTTTTTCTTCCTAGAGCCAAACTTCTTTTTGTTCCTGAAATCCTTGAACCTTGCTGTGAAAGTTTGATCATCGTACTTCTTTTGGGGTTTCCATTTTGCACTGATCCTTGATTCTTCTTGAGCACAACAAGTCCAAAGTTATTCAAATGTAGGATACTCCTTCCTTGTGTTCATGCTTGCAGCAAATGCATCCCACGTCTTGGGAAGACCATTGAGTACTATGTTTACCAATTACTTCTCTAAAATGATCTCTTCAGTAGTTTGTAGTTGATATCTTAACTAAGAGATAGTATGATGTTATGTTGTCATCATCATTCACCTTCATGTCACAGAGCTCATTCTTCAGACTCATTACTTGTCCAATGTTTCTGACTGAGAAGAGGTTTGTTAGGGCATTGTACATCTTCTTCGATGAGTCAAGATGGGAGATGTAGGGTATCAAGTGGTATTTTATAGAGTCCACTATGATACTCATGGCGTTGATGTCATCGTCTTTGAATTTCTCCATAATTGCAATGTTTTGTGTTTCCTTCTCTTTACCTTCTTTAAATTCTGGTTCCACTATCTTTCCTTTCATGATATCCAACACTTTATTCTTGGCAAGGATGAGTTCAATCTTTGTCTTCCATGCTCTGAATTTAGAAGCTCCATCTAACTTGTTTTCTGACTTCATAGAGTAAGTCATGGTTTCTTTGACTTGGTCAACCCTAGATTTGACCAAAAACTCAAACTTGATGTCTTGGCTTGCTGAGAGTACCAAGAAATGCGCTAGGCTAGGGCGCACTGGTCTATCCAGAAATTAAGCCAATCCCTTCACTTAAGGTGCCTCAACATAATCTCTCCTCCAGACTTGCGCACAAAACTGGCTAACTGCAGTGCGCACAAGTGAGCTCTGCAGTTCTGAGAATGCATGCTAGAATGAAGATTGGCCTCTTGTATTTATACTAATTCTGGCTAACTGCTTGGGCCAACTTCTCATTTTGGGTACCTATTTACTCAGTATATATTATTTCTTCTGGCCGACTTCTTCTCTTGGACGCTAATAACCTAATACAAATTATCCTCTTGAGCCGACTTGTCTTCTAGGGTTATTAGCCAACTCATTAGGGTTTCTTATTGCTTCCCAGATATTCTATTCTTGTTAGGTTTACACGTGGAGTTAAATACCTCCCACAACTACCACAATATCAACACATTGATTATTCAATCCAACTTCTAGGTGGGGCTGATCAGCCTGGGGCAAAGTCACGTATCTTTCAAAAATGCTAAACCAAATTTCAAATTTTCAGTCCCTAGTATGGTCTCCAAATATGTTGACGCTTGAATCTGTTAGGACCAAAATGATAACCTCACGAGGATGAAAATCCCCATGTGTTTTTAGAAAGGTGGTACTTCTCTTTGTTTCAATATTTTCTTGGAATTCTAGATTTTCAAAATAATATAGGACATTGAGAAAGTTTGTCGTGACATTCAAAGAAATATAAAGATTGCGGTAAAATAAAATATTTGTTTTTAAAGATAGTTTCTGAGAGATGACTAGGAACCTCACATATTTGAAAAAGATAAGCAAATTTTTCTCACATATCATAGTTAAATTAAAGATTTCTGATCACATAAAATAAAATAAAAAGGTATGCACGCATAAGAGAACGTTAACAGAGTAAACACATGTGGAAATCAAATAAAGAAAATGATAGATCAATCTCAAATATTTTATACTCAAAACTCAAAGTTATAAAACACCATCAAAACTGATTCCGAAATAGTTCTCTTGGGATTTCTGAGAAATATAAAGTTTATTACAAAGCTTTTAAATTTAAACGTGTTTGTCCTTAGGACTAGGATTGATGCTCCCGCAGAGCATAAAGTAAATATAAAAAAATAAATAATCTATCGAGAGAAGATGGTGGGCGATGACATAATAGAAAGACCTAGAAAAAATACAGGAAGGAGTTATCAGATTTCGGTTAAACATTTCTAATCAAAGAAGCGGAGTAATTGGATGAAAAACTGATAAAGAAAACAAGATGTGATCAATGTAAACTTACTATGATGGTCTCTCTCCATTTAATTTCTTTTTTTATAAATTGTGTTTTTAAACCAATCTTCAATGTAATTTTTCATTGGTGCAACATTTATTTCATGCTTGATTTTGATACTGAATAATTCATCTTCCAAGTTTCTTAAGTCATGAGAAATGTCATGTATTGTCTCCTCAATATCTTGATTCTTCACAGAATAATCAACCAACCAATTGTCTATCTCTTCTTCATTATATTCAATTATACCATAAAACTTTTCAACTGATAACCCCTTTAATATCTCCACTTGTTCATCAAATTGTTGCTTTGTCATTAACATTGAATTGACAATTAACTTAGGATATTGTACCTCATCAGTGCTTCCTTCCAGATCTATCTCTGTGAGACTTTTGAATAATTCTTCTCTTTTTACTATGGCGTTGTTGCATGCTTGGACAATGTTATTCAAATTATTGATCTTTTCTTTCCAAAAGGCATTCAACTGTTTAATTCGACTTGGAGAAGGTAGATCCTCTTCTCTTTTTTTCAATTCTATCATGTTTGAGACTTTTATTCCAAATGGAAAGACAACAACAGTGTAGAAGCCTTCTTCATTCTTTAAATCAACTTAAAGATACTCGTGAAAATCATGTTCCCTTCAACCGAAAGAAACAATATTTTTTATACCTCCCATGCTTCTATTATTAGAGACATTCTCTTTTTAATGTTTTTCTCTACATAACTTCAGATTGTTGTGAGTAAAATAGAATATATTTTTAACTTAATAGCGGGTGTAGTTGGTTTAACCATTGACAAAGGACTTTCCAGGATTGGAAGAGGCATTGAGAAATTTTCTAATTCTCTGATCCTTTATTTTAATTTAACATTTTCAGCTTCTAAACCATCAATGGACTCACCAAGAGCATCCCTGGTTACCTTGTAGATTTTGGAAATTTGGGACTGTCGCATGTATTTCAAGTTGACCTCTGAGCGGGACTTTCCCTTTTTATTCTTTTGGTCACTTTAGACTCTTTATCAAAAACAACACTTTGAAAAGTGAAGGATTATTCTTCACTAAAAGTCTCATTTCCAACGACTTCCAATAAAGAATTTTGCAAAGCCATATTTTCCGGTTGTCCCATTGCAAGAAATAGTTTCTCAATATCTACTTCTAGTTCCATGTCTCGTAAAGAAAATCTTTGGATGTCATTTTCTATAAGATTATCCTCTTCCTCTTGCACTAAATTTTTCCTTTTATTTCTCACGAGGAGCTTATGTGAACTCTCATTTTTCTCATGGGGAGTATTTTTCTCTCCCCCTCCACTTGAACTACTATTGACAACCTTTTTAATTGGGTGGGTCATTGGAGCATTGCTCCGGGATGTGGTATTCTTGGGAGTAGCAACTGGAGATTGAGCACTTCTTTCATTGAGACTTTTCCCCCTTTTCTTATGAAAATCATTACTACTGAGTAATGTTTCTAGATCACCAACATCGTGTACATGAGTGTTTTGGATGTTACCTTCTTATTCTTCATTCAAGATAGTTTGTATAAAAGAGTTATTGAATCCCACTGAAAGCATATGTTCCACACATATTTTATTCAAGTCAAAACCTTTGATCTTTTCAACATACTTTAAATTCACATTATTGAAATGATTTGCAAATTCGTCAATTTTATTTATATTTCTGAACATGAACTCTCCAATCTTCCATGGAAGGGGAATAAATTGTTTTTTCCTTTTTTCATGGAAAAAATGTAGCCAGAAGTTATATTTCCTTTCCACCTCTGTAATAAATAGTTTTTCAGATACATTATATGGGATAAAAGAAGGATTTTCTTTTGAACATAATATCCTTATGACACTATGATTATCCATTTGTTCTATTGTTCCTTTTTTCTCTAAGAATATGGTAGCTTGTTCAGATATCCTTGAAGTATTTTCTCCCAACAACAGTCTTTTTAAGATTGAAAAAAAATCATTATAAACTTCATAGAAATACAGAGGGGTCTTATGTCTCCATAGTGTCTGATACCAAAAAGTAACTGGATCTATTTCATGATTCACCCTCTTACTTATGGTTAAGTTTGGGAATTGCCAACAATACAAAATAGCAAATATCAGATAAGAAGCCATAAAGAATTTTCTGTCCTTTTTATAGTGTGATAAATAGGACGATATTTCGATAGAAATAAGTTTTCCCCAGTCAAAGATGGCCTATTCTTTCACTGTAAAATACATAATATATAAAATCATTCTAGAGATAGAATCAGTGCTTTTCTGACATGCCAACCTAGTAAACAACCATGCAATTTCTCAATAGGGGTTTTTAAAATACTCATTCTGGATTCTGGTTATGTCTGTCGGGATAGATGCAGGATTCTCCAAATATTAAGGCAGGAGGTCAAGCCCATTGTTATGTTTATTCAAGAATTATTTGCAATCTTCACCTTTAAAAGTAAGCGTCGACTCCGGTAACTTTAACATATTGCGAAAAAATTGCGGTGAAAGAGAAATCAAAGAATGACCCTGGAGATGTATAATTCTTTGACTTGGCATGTCCTTGTCCACACACCATGCAAAAAGTTCCTTACAATCAAAAACCTCTAGAACACACCTAGCACGAGTGATTCCAGATGCCCAAATTACGTCTTTTTGTGTAGGAGGAGAGGAATAATATGAATATGCTCTTGACCACTGAAAGTTCTGGTCTTCACGACCAAAGATATTTAAAGTATCACCACAAAATTGTTGTCTAGATGATGTTTCCATAGGTTGACAAGACTATTTCTTCAACTGGATAATAACCTCAAATAAATCCTTTCGGAGAGATGATGATAATTTAATCCCTTGGAAAATGGATATTTAATGCAATTTAATAAGTAATTCCTTGAGCCTTCCACCATTAATGACGATATTTTTGGAGCCTGCACAACAATTGTTAGCATTAAAAAACACTTAATGCATATTGGGAAAAACAACAAAATGGCAGGCACGAACAAGAGAGAGTTTGAATATGGATATTTTCATGAACCTGCCAACCCGGGAACCCACGAACCCATGGTTATGTATGATCAAAAAATATGCTAAGTGTAAAAAGGCGGCCGGTTAGACTTACATGAAAAAGGAATAAAATACTTTGCAGCTCGACACCCATGATAAATTTGATGGTCAAAATGTAGATCACGGAACCTGGGGTGAAAATTTAAGGTCATGGAACTTGAAAGATGAGGGCCTGAACCCGTGAACCCGTGCAATTGAAAAAAATGGTTAAGTGTAGTAGCAAACTTATGACATGGGAAAGTGGATGGAGATGAAGGTCTGTCAACCCGTGGATCACTGAAATGTGACTTAAGTGTAGTAACTAGAAAGGGAGAGGAGAGAGGATAAAATAAAGAGGGAGATAAAGGGAGGTGTAGAAGAGGGAAAAGAAATGGAAAAAAGTTGGAAAAATAGAAAGGGCAAGGAAAACCTGGAAACAGGAAATGATCTCAACGATGGGGTAAATAAAATTCACTTTAAAAATGTTTTTACATTATTAAACTATTTGTA
This sequence comes from Picea mariana, assembly GCA_032191745.1. Classification (NCBI taxonomy): domain Eukaryota; kingdom Viridiplantae; phylum Streptophyta; class Pinopsida; order Pinales; family Pinaceae; genus Picea; species Picea mariana. The sequence continues at coordinate 214,535 of JASDQU010013525.1, read as the reverse complement.
ACTTGAGGTGTTTTGTATAAAACCTAATGTATAATATGTACATCTTCATTTTTCTCATATCTCCCCGTAGAATTAAAAATAATT
>JASDQU010013525.1:200298-214400 GCA_032191745.1 Picea mariana | reverse complement strand
GTATGTATGTATGTATGTATGTATGTATGTATGTATGTATGTATGTATGTATGTATGTATGTATGTATGTATGTATGTATGTATGTATGTATGTATGTATGTATGTATGTATGTATGCATGTATATGTATATGTATTTGTATTTGTATTTTATTTTTATTTTTAACTTTGTTTTTCATTTATCATCACATAAGTCTTAGGTTGTACATATTCATTTTATTTTTCTCATTTGATTTAGTTTCATATTGATTTTAATTTAACTTTTTACATTTTCCCCCCACTCGTTAAATTTCAACATAATATATCATGAGACCTCTCCCAAGGGTTCTTCCCATTGGTCCTCACCTTCACTTCACGATAAATTCCATGGAGAATTACCATTAAGACACACCTCCTAGATTCATGGAATCCCTACCTCCCCTCCCAAATATTTTGAAAAGATATTACGAATTATTCTATAACAAGACTTAGGCTTCAAACTACTTTTAATATTTCTCCTTGTAAATATCCATCAGAATTACCCATTGAAATTTTTATCCCAAATGCCTTTGGAATCTTACAATATTATAATAATTTTTTGAACCTCAAGATTAACCATCAAAAGGTTCCATCAAAATGGTGCCATTGAAATAAGCTCATCGAAGTGAGTTGCACTCCCTAACTTTCCCTCTCCAACCATCATACTCTGAGGGCAAGCCATCAAAGTGACAATCCATCGACTCTCACACAACACTCCTTAACTTACCATCCCGACCCATCACAGTCTGATAGACCATCAGAGCAGAGTGTTCTTGGATTGTTGAGATATCATGAGTTATTACCATCCCGAGACATGCCATTCTGAAAAGCCATCATCGAATTTTAGAGCCATCATAAGCCATGAGAATGCTAGCTCATCGGAGTGGGAAGTTTATGTAACTTCACCACTCCGACTACCCATGACCCCGAGAAAGTTATTTAACACGTATTTTTATATGTTTTATAATTGCATGAGTGGGGAATTAATTTCTGATTTTATTATTGTTTTTTTATTTTCATGTGGATTTGAGGGTAATTTTATTTATTAACTTAATCTTTAATGTAGGTTAATTAAATTAATTGTTTTCCTATTTTTATTTCTTTTTATTTTAGTTCATTATATTAACTACAATTATTGGCCAAAATTACAATACAAGCCCAAGGTCCTATGTCTTATCTAGGTTCTTATACAAATTAGCTAAGGGGGCTAAAACTATTTAAACCATTCATTTTTGGATTTTCTTATGCATGTGAGATTTTTATTTTTAGGTTAAATATCAATGACCCAGATTTACCCACAAACAGATCAAGGGTTGTTGAGCGTTGATTTTCAAACATACATATCTTGATCTACATTGTTGGAATCATGCCCATGATACCTCATTGGAAAGGTATCGAGACAAAGAATGTGTTTGGAGAGGTCTATAGGTCAGAAAAGCAACAAAAAACCTCAAAAATCGTAGAAAACAACAGTCCAAGAATTTGGAGGGAAAATTGATTATGCAAACTTCAGGTAGTCATAACTCATGATCCAAGAAGACAAATCAAGCAAGAGATGATTCATTGGATAGATAATGGGGAGAAAAACATATTAGAAGAAGAATTTGAACCATATCAACAACAAAAATTCCTAGAAAATTCAGAAGAAAATAAGGCACATTTAATTGGAGATGGACTGTGAATTATTTCAAAAAGTGTATCTCAAGTTATAAGTGGTCAAATTAAGCATGAAATAGCTCGTTGGAAATTTGGAACAATGAAGAAGATTTGAGTAAAGTATTTTTTACCATATTGATCATTAAAACACCAAGAAATTTTGAAGAACAAAAGCGGGCGTAGTTGAGCGAAATTGAAAATATTTCCAATAATGGTTACTCATGGAATTCATACAACGTGAATATGACAAATTTAAAAGTCTTCTTAACTTTTGTTTGTAGTTAAATATATTTATTAATAAATATGTAATAGAAATTTGAATTTTAAGATAAAAAAATGAAGGGAGACAAAATGAAAAGTTGTAACCGAAAGAAATGAACAGTTACAAGAAATGAAGAGTCTTTTATTTTATAAAAGAGAATTCATTGTACAAAGAGATGAACTTTTTCCCATTGTAGCTTCGGATGATACTCCTATCTCTGATTCAATAAAGAACATAAGGAATTTCGAGATCATAAATGTTTCACGACTATATATGGGACTTTTCTTTATGTGCGGTTGTTTCATTAGTTTCTCGAATAATTTGTTATATGAACAAGTTATATACATGTTATTTAAGATGCTTATGCATTTAATATTTCTAATGGATACAAGAATGGTGTTCGTGTTGCAAGTGTAATTTATAATTATTTATGTTGCATTATTGTTTTCATATATTGTTGTTTTTCATGAACTATTTCTAAGACCAGTGATATCATCTTATATTGTATCCATCTATTAGTTTTTCTATTGCATAGGATAGATTAGAAGTAGTTAGATTAGATTAGTTTGTTTTTGTTTTATATTAGATTTTGAGTTAATTAGAATTCTTTGTGGGGAAGTTCATTGTTTTTCCCTTTTTTCTTATTTTAATTCTTAGTGGCAACTAGACCCAGAAACGCCATCCCAAACAAGAGTAAGTCTAATTGGGACCTGTCATTGGGCATTCTCCCTTACTTGCTTGACAGATCATTTAAACCCGTCAACAAAAATGGCGCTAGAAGGAGGGCCAAATGACAAGTTGAGCATGTGGAATCGTTTGTATTAATTTTTTTATATATATTAATGACTTCATGCCATATCCCTTTATGGAGATGTTTTTATGGTATTGTACCTCCCAAACCTCTTAGAAAGATTTTACATTTCTTGTCACAATTTAAATTTGATGGTGAGGGTGAAACCTCTGCATCTAAACACGCTTTACAATTATAGAAACTTTGTTATTTTCAAAATATTACTAATGAAAGTGTCATTTGTACGTTGTTCACTCTCACTTTCATAGTTCAGGTCAAGAGTTGGTGTGAGACTTTGTCGACCGCCTCTATTCACACATGGGAACAATTTATGCATGAATTTTTACATACTTTTGAGAATTATGATTATGATAAATTGTGTGAAGAAATTTTAGAGCTTGGAAAAAAACATATGTATCTCCAAAAGACTTTTCTATTCGGTTTAGACATCTTCTTTATAGATTTCATTTGGATGATATGCCCTCTGTCAATCATTCACTTCTACTTTTAATTTATATTACTAATAAAATATATCAGTTGGTGGATGAATAATCTAAATCATGTTTTAATGCTAATTCACATGCCAATTTAGATTTACATGGAAATGTTAAAAATACTAATAATTTAGTTGAACTTCATATGTGTGGATATTTCTTTACTATGGGAGGTATTGATCAGAGAGAGAATTGTTTTTCAAAAGAAACATATGTATCATCCCACCACTCTATCCCCCCTTTCTTTCATTATGACGAAAAAGAGGCCTCTTGTGTAATAATTTTAAATTCAGATTTTTTTGTAGCTAACCAAGAGGAGGGTTTTTCTGCTGATAATGGGACACTTCGGGTCACAACGATGGTTATGACAAGTTCTCATTATTCTATCTCACCTTTTTCATCACAAGAAATGGAGGAAGGTATGAAACAAAACTTATATTCTCATCATTTTGTTAATGAAGAAAATATGGACATTCATGACATGAATCCTTCCTCACCCATGGATGATTTGGAATTAATTTCTTTTGATTTGAATTGTCCCGCTGCTATAAATTCTCCTAGTTTAACCAATATAGATCAAGAATATTTTCCCATAGTTGTTGTATTATTTAGTAAAACTTTTTGTTTTAAGGATTTTTTTTATTTGCTCCACTCTTCTAACCATGAATATGTTTTGGAAGATATTTCAGATTCTCATATTTTGCAGGGGAAAAACAACCACGCTGATAATTTAACTTCAGGAGAAGAAATTAACATACACGACATACCCCTTTTAGCGCAACAATCCACTTTTTGTTTGAAAGAGGAAAAACATGTTGAGGAAGAACATGTTGATTATGAAACCATTCCTAGAGTGGAACTTGTCGATTCACAATCAGTCACCAATGTGCTTAAGGAGGAGAGACTACCATTCAAAGAGTCACTTTTTGGAAATTTTTCTTGTTCTAGAGAAGCTTTTAATTATCCTAATTCTTCCACTTATTATTATTTGTATCATGATCTCTTTAATGGTTTGATTTTGCAGGAAGCCATACATTTTCCTATTCAAATAAACTCAATATGGTTGACCTATTTTAAAGGACTTGATGGTGGTAATGTGCATATGGAAGATAGGGAGGATAAGGCTTATTCCCATGAACTTAGTATAACTATGCCTTATCAAACTTTTTCATGGTATGAAGGAAATGTTGTAGCAGATGTATATCAAACAATGTCTTCTTCTTTTTCATCTTCATTTTTTTTTATCAATATAGAGTCTTCATGTTCAAAGAGCCCTTCAGTTGAGATTGTTGATGTTAGTGGCTTCCACCATTGTCTTGAAGATATCTCTTATGCCATGGTGTATGAAATTCTATGTATATCATTTGATTTCACTAATTTATCTCGAGTTGATGGTTTCTTGAAGTATGACTCCAGGGAGGCTTGCCAATGCAATGAGGCACTTTGGCCTACACCGATAGCTATGTCAGGCCCTCATTCTTTTGGCTTGTCTTTAGGAATTAACAAGTTTATTAGCACAACTATTCTCTCATCAAGTACCCTTCACCTAGATTTTATTCATGGTTCTCATTTGGTATGCTACTTTCCCGTAAACACCCTCCATCAATTCTATGATAGTAATGCTATATTTTATAATAGAATTGAAGCATGGTTGGAGAAATCTTATTCAATGGATTTACTGTTGCAAATCGTAGAGAATTTCAATTAGATAAATATGCTTTGATACCATGTGAATTTTCCAAACCCTAGGTGATTGTTGTCATATGTTTCTTTATTAACTAAATTAGATCTCGAGTTTATTCAATAACAGAAATAAAAATTTGAGCATGCATCAATCACATAGATGGATGGAAAACATAGTGGAAGTATAAAACATAAAACACAAAATTTGTCCTTCAAAGAAACTTATCAATAATGACTCAAAACTTATAAGGACACCTCAAAAATGAGGTTTTTTGGTTGCTATATGAGAAAACTGCAAAATAGGTATGAGAAACATGTGGTACGACCATGTATGTATGACCATACATAATGTATGGTACTGTCCATACGAATGTACATATCTGTACGATGAAAGTACGACTGTATGAAATTCATTGCGTGAATAGATCTGCAACCTGCAATCATTGTTGCACTGCTCTTCTCACTTCTACATTGTTTTCTCATTTCCTAGGCATGTTTCTTCACCTTCAGAAAAAACTATCTTCGTGAAGAATGAATATGTTTTTACCGGTTACCTTGAATTTCCTTTATACTTTAATTGAAGACCTAATCTACCAAAAACCTAATCTCACTTTGAGATCTACAATTGAGATTAATCTAAATCATTAGTGTAATTTAAATACATTTGATTAGACTTTTACAACTCAAAAAGACTTTTCACTTTATAAGCAAGTGAATTAAAAAATAGAAGACTAGAACGACTTCCCACACGTTTGACACAAAACCTGTGTGCAAGTTCATGTATGAGCTACAGTCATCGACAAGCATATGTTTAAATTCAATATCATGTTTTATATTATGTTAATGAAACATATAGTATGCCTAGAAGATTATAGGAAACTTGGAGTCCTTTGTATCCTATTGGTTATGGAGGAAGGATAAAAAATATCCATGGTATTAGTTTCATATTGGATACTTTACTTCTAAAAAGATTTTAATAAATAAAAAATAGTTTTCCATATAGAAAAGTTATTTCAAATTTGACATGCTAAATATTCAATTGTTTGACATAGATCCACTTTTAAATTGTCTTGCATCATCAACAATATTTTCTACTCAAAATAGGCATAATTTAATCAACATGTTACATTTTTAAGAACCTGCATCTTCTTAGATATCCAAAGGTGGGTTGTGAGCACGTGATGGTAATAACTCTCTACTGTGATGCACACGAAAATGGAGTATTGATTGTATGAGAAGGAACATTTCCCCTTATTTTCTTTGCACTTATGCACTTTAAATCAAAGTTGGTAGTAAAAATAACAAAGTCCGTCAATGAAGAGGGTGCATTTAAATGTAACCCCAAAAGTTCCCTAAAAATTACACACAAGGGTGAAGTACTACTCATTGTACCAGAAGGCACTTTTCCCTTTATTGTATTTGCACTTCTTCACTATAAATCAAATTTGGTATTAAAATGACATAAAGTCCATCAATGAAGAGGGGGAAAATGAGTGTAACCCCAAGACCTCCCTCAAAATTGAAATAGGAGAACAAAATCTTTGAATTGGAATTTAAAAAAAAATGGAGAACGACAAAAGGGGTAAAGGATGTCATAAAAATTATTGACTTTGTGCATATAAAATTGAAAAAAATATGGGTTCATTCCGATGTGGTATAGTAGCCAGTTGGAATGCTCGTCGCTAACATGACCCAAAGTTCAAACTCCAATGGCATGCTCTTGTCAAGTAATGATATGCAAATAAGCTAACATGAAACCCAAATGTTCCTAAAAAAATGCAAAACCTATTGTAACACGAAAAGTTTAACCTTTCATTTATAGAACAAATCTCTCAACCAAAATGTAGCAATCTTGTTCAAATGTGTTAAGTATCGATATGTTGAGTGGCTGACACTAAATCCAAATGGTCGTCTTTAAAATCTATAGCAAGGAGTTGCATTTATAAAACTAACCTCTACAAAAATGTATCAATCTTTCTCTAGTGTTGATACTCTTAAATGTAAGTTTAGTGTTATTAAAAAAATGTTGCTCATGTATCTCAAGGATATTTTTACATTTATTCTTAGAAAACTTGCAACTACTAGGCACCACCAACTAAGCACACAAGCACCTCCAACAGATGTCAATACAAACAAAACATGCGCAGGATCCTCCAAAGGATATTAGTATAGGAATGAAGGAGAATGCTATCACATGAATTGAATTTCTTCTACAATAGAAAAGTTTTCAGGGCATGAAAAAGTATATTAAAGGACCTTTTAACTGATTGTACTGCTATTTAACTCCTCAAGCATATTTCAATATTGCTTATATATTAGGGAAGAAACTCCAAGTCTGTAAAGTTGTTGGCAACATTCAATTTGAGCAGACGAAATGCAAAACATAATCTCAGGTGTTGAATCCATTTCTTTAAAGCTTGCATAAGGTTGATCCAAACTCACAAATCACACAGGCACCTACTGCAAGTCTACAAAGTTGTTGCAAACATTCAATTTGAGCAGAGACTAAATGCAAAAAAAAAGCTCCCAAAGTTCAAACTCCATGGGCATGCTCTTGTAAAAAGAAAAAGCATGTAAAAGAGAGAAGTGTGTGAAATGTGTCAAGCACTGGTATGTAAAGCAACCAACATGAAAACCAAATCTTCCTAAAAAGAAAATGAAAAACCTATGTGTTAGAATTAGGGAAACAAAACAAGAATTTAACTTTTCAAATTTTCTAAGGACAAAATCAGCATGAACACATCAAACTTATACAAATCTAAACTCCAAAAATATTCTGAGTATGATAGATAGTTAGATCTAAACTTAAAAGATAATTCTGAACATGTACAGTAAACCATAAACAATTTCTGAGTTAGTAAAACACCTAGATCTGGACTAGAAGTTAATTCTGAACATGTATACTAGATAGATCTAAATTGTAAAGTATTTTTGAGTGAACAACATACTTAGATCTGAATTGTAGATAAATTTCTAAGTCAGATATGAACTGAACAATAATAAAGCATGCTGAACAATAGATCTAGTGATAACCAATGTAATAAAATTGAAAACTGTAACTTACCTCTTGACAATCTTACCTCTGTTTGATGAAGTAGAACATAACACATATGAGAGATAAAAAGCCACTAAAATATGCTCAGACAAGTCTTTGAGTCATGGATATACCTCAAGGGTTAGATCTCTTATCAAGAGAAAAATAGGACTGATATGCCACCATGAAAAACCCTCATACAAACATACTCAAAACCCCAACAAGGAACATTGGAATCAAACCCTTGATTTGGACAGAAGTAGAAAGAGAAGAAGAATCCAGGGAATAAGAGGCTTTGAAAACTTCAGATCAGGATTGTTGTCCTAGATCTAAACCTTAACTACCAAGTAGTAGGGGTCACGGCCTAGATCAGCTCAATAGGTAACCTTAATGGAGGGCCAGCTTCAACAATCAATGAGTGGCGGCAACAAAAACACTTCCCAACATAGATTTTAACCACCCTCAACACAGAGCAGCAGCATGAATATCAAAGAAGGGACCTGTCAGCAAAATAAAAGAGAGGTTGGACTGTACTGTCACCAGGAGGTTATTGTACTGTCACAAGGAGGTTGCAACACTATCACAAAGAGGCCGCAGCACTCATAGGAAGAATAAATCAAAGAAATCCTTCACTTAGCATAGGAGAGAGTGAGTATAGGTGTAGGGGGAGGGTTCTTAATTTATACTTTTAGGCTAGGGTTAGGGTAATAAAAAATATAATTAAAATACAATTAAAAATAAAATATTTAATTAATAACATATTAATTAAATATGTTATAATTAATATTAATTAAATATTTTTTTATATTAACCTTAAAACAAAAATACAAACCCTCAAACAAACTCAAGATCAAAAACCAAGGGTGGGGGTTATTTGAGAGGTTTATTAAGTGGCAACACATGTCCATATACTTCTCAAGGTGACCAATTAATGTTATCATCACTGCATATGGGATACATTCCTCATGTGGTCATGCCCGCCATCAAAATCTCTCCTAGGTCCTGTGGACCATCTTGGAAGAGAGGAAGAGGATCATACACCAACAACTACCTGATCAAGGACTAGGTTGCCCCAGAACATATCTGGGTTCTTGTCCACCAAGGTACTAGACCAAGGATCAACCCATGCTTTAGGCATGGGTACCCTAGAACACATCTAGGGGCCCTAGACATATCTAGGGACTTATATCAACCACCAAGGAGCACATCCAAGGATCAATCCAAGCTCATGGCAAGGATTCCCTGGAACACATTCAGGGGCCCTATAATACATCTAGGGTCTTTACTGCTTGGTCCCAGACCAAGAACCCCAGTCATATACTAGGGGCCCTCACAAGGGTATTTTTGCTTGGTACTCGACCAAGAACCCCAGCCATATATTGGGGACCCTCACAAGGGTCTTTCTGCTTAATCCCAAACCAAGAACCTGAGTGATATACTGGGGGCCCACACAAGGGTCTTTCTGCTTGGTCCCAAACCAAGAACCCTAGTTATCTATTGGGGGCCCTCACAAGGGTCTTTTGCCATGGATCTAACTTCTTGGTCCCAGACCAAGAACCCGAGGAGTGTACTGGGGGCCCTAGTCCATAACTAGGGTCTTATGCCATCCTCCAGGAGAATGGCTCTTGCAGCTGTAATAAATTCAACACTCCCTCTCAGCAAGACCAAGATTGTCACAAAAGTACACAAACTTTGTCAAGGACAATGGCTTGGTCAACATATCTGTCATCTGTTCTGCCGTCGGAACATATTGAATACTGAGAATGTTCTTTTGCACCATGTCCCGTACATAGTGATATCTCATCTCAATGTGTTTTGACCTGTCATGAAACATCGGATTCTCGGAGAGCTTTATACAACTCTGGTTGTCACATTGAATTACTGTGGGTTCTAGCTCTGTATTGAACAAGTATGAAAGTAGCTTCCTAATCCACACTGCTTCTATGCTAGCAGCAATGTATTCTACTTATGTAGTGCTCTAAGCTATGGAGCCCTGTTTCATGCTGGACCAGGAAATCACCGTTGAACCCAAATTGAAACAATATCCGGAAGTGCTCTTCCAATCCACTATACTGCCCATCTAATCTGAATCGGTAAATCCATGAAGCATTACACTCCACTAGAAGTGTATCTGAGACCAAAAGTTATAGTTCCCCGAACATATCTCAGAACATGCTTAACAACAACCAAATGTATATGCTTCGGTTCCCACACGAACCGACTTAGGGTATTTATTGCATAACAAATGTCCAGTCTAGTATGTATGAGGTACATCAATGACCCAATGATCTGTTGATATAAGGTTGGGGTCTTATGGATATGAACCTGTAACCTGATCTTGTAGTTTCTTTAGGTTAGAGATCATTGGAGTGGTTATGGACTTACAGTCAATCATGCCAAATTTGCGAAGCACATCAACTACATATTTTCTCTATGAGAGAAAGATCTCACCTGGTTTCTGCCACACCTCCAAGCCCAAAAATAAATGTAAAAGACCCAAGTCTTTCATTTCAATTTCTGTTGAATAGCTCCCTCTTAGTATGAGCTATCAATAAAATTTCCTTTCATGTAATGAATAGATCATCCTAAAACAACAGGATGATTTTGTACAATCTTTATACAAAGATTAGGATCTACAGTACTCTTGATGAATCCAAGACTTTGTATAGAGACTGTTAATACTTTCATACCAAGCTCTCGGAGCTTGTTATAATCTATGGGATTCTTCCCATGGATAGCCTCTTGCTTAACTTCACTGTTAAGAATAATTAGTCTTAACACCTATCTGGTGAAGTTTCCAAATTAAGACCTATGACAAGAGAGATAAAGATCCTGCTTGGAAGTAAGGATCTTTCCATAGATAATCCCTTCTTTCTTAGAGAAGTCACAAGTCACAATTTTAACCTTAATACAACCATTTGTTGTAGGTTACTATCGATTTTCCATGAGATCTTGGAACTACTATCCATACATTATTCTTCAGAATTTATTCATATTCTTCTATCATAGCATCTTTCCACATTTGAATCGTTTGGAGGCTTCTTCAAATGTGGAAGGTTTTGAATCAATCACAAGATTCAATTTAGCTATAATGCCAGAGTACTTATCTGGTTTCTTACTTTCTCTGAAAGTGCCCTTAGGTGTTGAATGTTTTTCTATTTCCTTTAGATTTCCTGGTACCAGGTTGGTTTCCTTTTAATAGGAAATTTCTCTAAAGGAAACTCGATAGAATCCCTTGACTCTACTAAGCTTCCATTTCTGTTGTAGGTCACGGTCCAACTCATATGTAGGGATTACTCCCTCCGAGTTTCATAAAATGTCTGCCTCCCTGCATGTGTAAACTGGCTCCCCTGAGCCTATAAGATCCTATGGATCTGATTTGGTGTCGTTATTTCTTCAATATGTTCTTGGTGCTAGTACCAAGTTTAATATGAAAGACTGAGTCAGACTTCTTGAGCTCTTGTGCCAAGGATAATGGCTTAATTACGGTCCATTTTTTTTTAAAGATATTTGTAGGGTTCCCAGCATGAAGAAAAAAAAATACCCCAACAACTAAGATAATTTGATGGACCCCTTAACCAAGAAAAAAAAATAACCCAAGGTTTCATGTTGTCTTTCATATCAGGGATAATAGACCAACATATTGTTGAGTTTTCAAACCGGGGAGAAAAGAAACCAGTATGTGCTGAGATCACAACTTCCTTGCTTACATAACCAAAAAGAATACAAAAGAGACTCTGACAGTATTTCCTTAAGACACTGGATCATTAAAAATGACAGTAAGGTAAGAATAACTCTTCTTGCTATCTTCAATAATCACAATTTCAATGAAAGAAATAACAATGAAGCATACCTGAACTTACCTTGAACTTGCATTTAGATGAGGACTCACATGTACTTTGCAGCCTGCTACCAACTGTAGCTATCTGAGACATCTTCTATGTATACAGATGTTTTTCCATGTAAAATTAAATTTCGTATCCTCAAGAGATCAACCCATTGTCTGTTATACTACTTGAAGTTGTCTATGACTTGATGAAGACATGAAATCCTTTCAGAATAAGGACTGTTATTAAGGATTTCCAAATGTTGAGGCAAGGATAAGGACTTTGAAATGAATATCCATTCATTGTTCCAATGAAGTCTGATTCTCCACCTATTTAACTGAGTAAGTGAAAATAATTTCAGTTTCCTTGTCCTCAATAACATTAAAAAGTGGACATGAGGATTTTGAAAAAAAAAAAGTATAGAAAAGAGGATCTGTATTTCCTCTCCAAATCCTCCTTTGGTCAAAAAGTTCCTGCAAAGAAGTTCAGGAATTTTGTCTTCCTAAAAATGAGGCTTATGAACTAGCATAAAGGGAGACAATTGTAAGTACTAGCTTAGCATATGAACAAAAAATCACACGCAATCCTTTTAGGGTCGAGGTACTCTGAGCATCTTAATTTAGGGATTTTAGGTTATCTGTCTAATAAATAGGACAGAGATTCTGCTCATCATACAAAAGATTTGAGGTTCACCGATAACTGTTCAGAATTAAAAAAACAAACACCTTAAAAAAGAAGGACGAGAATATCCTACCAATATTGACAAAGCCTTGAGAATTGCCAATCAATTATTCAAGAGTTGAGACACATTAATGTCCCCTTGAGAAAGTAAACCATGAGGGTTCCTATTTTTGTTACCAAGTCTATTAATACATGCGCTTATACATCTCTACAATTTAGAAAAGTCATTTTAAAAAAACTTGTTTCAATAGAGCTCTTGAGGCCTAAGACTAATGAATTTAAAAACAAGGCCAATAACTCCATGTCGATGTTCCTAGTTGATCCACAATGGAGAAAGAAGACAAGTTTCCCTTCCATCAAGAGTAGCAGAAAGGTATCATAATTTTCCATAGCCTTTGAATGAAGATAATCCCCATCTATCTAAAGATATGCATAAATTCACTTGTAAGGATTTTAAATCTATTACAATCAAGTCTGTTGTAAAGGAGCCAAGATCCAACAAATCAAGGATCCTAGTTATGTTGTTTTTTAATTGGCTTGACATTTAAATGAACGGTAAGATACTCCCTGGAGAATGGTTTTCTCTCTGATTTTAATAGACAAAAAATGGACAAGTTAAGATTGAAACATACCTTGTAACAAGAAGTCTTTCAATTAATACTTTAACCATGTCCAACCCACGCTTGACTAAAAGTAAGTTAATTGAATAGATACCACCTCTTACAGAACCAGATTTGAAGTCGAAATCCACTAATTCCATTAAGGTTGCAGAAGAACTTGATGCTTCTGTCAAAGATTGAATCTTGTCAACAAAGTCCAGGCCCTGCTTATCTCCTTGTCTAAGTGAAGGAGTCATGTTGCAAGTAGGGTATGACAACCTTAATGTTGATATAAAACAAACCCTAACCATAATGGATCTACGTAGGCTCAAGCCTGCACTCCTTGAGCTCTTTTCACGCCATAAGCTCTGATACCATGTTAGAATTAGGGAAACAAAACAAGAATTTAACTTTTCAAATTTTCTAAGGACAAAATCAGCATGAACACATCAAACTTATACATATCTGAAATCCAAAAATATTCTGAGTATGCTAGATAGTTAGATCTGAACTTACAAGATAATTCTGAACATGTACAGTAAACCATAAACAATTTCCGAGTGAGTAAAACACCTAGATCTGGACTAGAAGTTAATTCTGAGCATGTATACTAGATAGATCTAAACTGTAAAGTATTTTTGAGTGAAAAACATACTTAGATCTGAACTGTAGATAAATTTCTAAGTCAGATCTCAACTGAACAATAATAAAGCATGTTGAACAATATATCTAGTGATATCCAATGTAATAAAACTAAAAATTGTAACTTACCTCTTGACAATCTTACCTTTGTTTGATGAAGTAGAACATAACACATATGAGAGATAAAAGGCCACTAAAATATGCTCAGACAAGTCTTTGAGTCATGGATCTACCTCAAGGGTTATATCTCTTATCAAGAGAAAAATAGGACTGATATGCCACCATGAAAAACCCTCATACAAACATACTCAAAACCCCAACAAGGAACACTGGAATCAAAACCCTTGATTTGGCCAGAAATAGAAAGAGAAGAAGCAGCCAGGGAATAAGAGGCTTTGAAAATTTCAGATCAGGACT